>JAAEAF010009800.1:0-24963 GCA_011037195.1 Triatoma infestans
TTGAAATATGATTACGAGTTTGTTTTTTTTCCTTTTACTTAAATTTAAAATTTTATTATATGTATGTTATTACTAACTCAACAAGTGCCGCAATTACGCATTAAAAGAGCCGGTGCCGCAGGTTGCCAACCCCTATCATAGACCATTAGAGCCAGCTTTAGTACTTTTCGCCAGCATTTGATTGGCTCTCTACACATCTAACATCTGTACATAATTATTTATATTTTTATTGTTATAATTTTTAATTGTTTAATCACGTCATATTTTCTATTATAACAACACATTTACTTACTGTATTTTAAATATAGTTGTAAATTTCCAATATATAAACAAATATAAAAAAACCATATTTTATGCAATTTATATGATTCTTGTTTGTTACGATAATTTGTTTTAAGTTCACATAGATTGTACACTCTAATCAATAATATTCCTTGTTTGGCCTCTTTTATAATATAGGTAATGTAGTCATAACTGACAAGAAACTTGTGATATTATTATTTTAAATAGGCCATCTTCCAAGTCATCCAGATTCCGATCTCCAGATTCCATTTATAAGGGACCTGGTCCAAATACGATACCGCAAATTTCACACCCGTCTCGCACATCATCACAATCCTTAATTCACCAACTTTCCTCAGCAGCCATTCCAGATAACCCTTCTCGACGACTGAGGCGGCAGTGGCCTCAGCGAAATAATGTGGAGGGTCACCACTGGGTGATTTCTCCATTCCCGTGATTGTAAGTCATCTCATTTACTTGTTGCTGGTTACGCAAGCGTACCAGCAGTTGTAAATTTTCAAATAAATGAAAAAAAAAAAATAGGCCATATTAAAGATCCTATACTTCTCCAGTTATGCTTATACAGAAAATTTTATAACAAGCTGAGGTGCTGAAGTGTAGTAATAAATTAATCATGTAAAACTAGCTTAATAGCGCATAATTAGCAATAAATTAATCATGTAAAACTATAATAAAATTACTTTAAGGTTGTTTTGTATGATTTAAAAAATGAAGATTATATCTAATATCTGATATAATAAAATATATATATATCATTATATATTACAAAATGGGATATTAAATAATTTCCTTATTCCACCTTAAAATTAGTTTCCTATTTTTGGAAGAATTGTGTGATAGTTTTTTTAAATTGTCTTAGTTATATGGTAATAACTAATTTCCATTTTAAATTTGGGCAAGGAAACAAGGCAAGGAAGATATTATACCCGTTACAACACTTTAATTATTAGTTTGTACTTTTATTTTTTTAAATCCTACAGGAATGTTCAAAAAATACTGAGTGAAAAAAATCTGAATTTTTTATGTAGAAAAAATTTTTGCCCTCATTTGGATAATATTTTGAAAACTCGAAACGATAAAATGCATTTGGCGGATGAAAAATATATAGTAAATTAAAAAAAAGAAATCTGGTGTGATACACTTACACGAATTTGTCTTATTGTAAGTTACATAATTATTTTTTAAATTTTCTTCATACTTATAATTTTTAGGACAAAGAAAGTTGAAAATTTCGTGCGTAAAGATAATTATAGTAATTTTATTAACACGCTATAAGAAGAGAAGTTCTCACGCGTTGGTCTAGTGGCTAGCGCACTCGCCTTTCGTGCGAGAAATTAGGGTTCAATTCCCGTGAGGGCAAACTCGGTGTTGACCCAGCATCGTGATAAAAAGTGGGAAGCTACAGTTAGTAGCGCCCTAGGTAGCGAAAGCCGGTACTTAACTGCGTGGGAACTGCGGCGTGCTTATCACACAGCCCCCTATTCAAATCGCCGTCTGGCAAGCCTTGGCCCTTCATGGCCTGTTGCGCCATAGGTTTTTTTTTTTAAGAAGAGAAATTCGAGTGAGTGTTACACGTCAGAGTTTTTACATGGTTTACTTTAACTTGACTTTCATGATTGCATTATCTAATAGCTCGGCAGTTGCGGTCCTTCGTTGCTGTATATGAGCATTTTAGATATTTACAGAGAATCCTAAGCCTTTTTGAGGGAGTACTATTACTTCATTAATTTTTCTCTTAAGTCGCATCTGCATGTGTGGACACTTAGCGCCCCGAACTTTCTCAGTCCACTACTGGCCTCCTCTGCCAGTCTTCTCGGTTGCAGACAATAATGTCCATCTCCGGACAATGAGCTAGGGCAAGAGAGAATCTAAGGGACGATTGGGATCCGGGATCCCTGCATACTAACCGCTGAGCTAATCACCCCATATTAGGTATTGTTAATAATTACAACAAAACTTTTCTTAATAGTCACTTACTCATACACGAAGTCACGTATGGAATATTAGAATACGTTTTGTTCGCAGCCTCCAACCAAAGAATAACAGCATCGATTTATCTTTCAAGAAGATGGAATAGTAAAATCCAGCAGCTTATTCACTTTAGAAAAACTTCAAGTCTTACGAATAATCATGAGGAAGTAATTAGGAAGATTAGAATTAGAATATTTAAAAGTAACTAGGAAGAGGGTGTTTAAGAGGGGATAATCCTGCTATTAGAAGCAAAAGTAGGTAACAGTTATCAAACTTCTTCTTTTTTTTAATTTGATAAAAAAAACAACAACATATAATTAAATTAATTTTAATAAAAACTGACGAATTCTGGAGTTATTTTTATATAAAAATATCATCATTAACTATTTATAAGAAACAAAATATCTACATTAAAAAATTTACATAAAAAAAGTATGTGTCCGGTTTTTTGCTGTCTAGTGCATAACTAGGCTGCTTGCAATATACGTATTTTAAAAATGCTGGTTGAAATACACAACACTTTTCTTATTGTAATTGTCCCAGATCTAATTATTTTCTTAAAAGTTGGAATTTTAATTGATTTATTTGGTTAACTTAACTAGATAGAAGACTAGCCCAATAACTAGCCCAATAGAAGATTCAACCATTATGCAATGGCAGCTTTGGAAAAGGAAGCCTAAGCTTCAGGCTCCTTACAACTCACACAATAAGTAATATAACTAAGTATATGTTTCAAGTTTAAGGAATATCTAGAAAAATTTTGAAAAGCTGAAAAATCACAGCTTTACACAATAATACCTATTCAAATAAAAATGACAGATAGAATCTATAGAGATTATATGAAATTTGAAGCAAATCAGTAGAGCCATTTTTGAGAACATCGCGAATAACTGAAAAAAAAAAAAAAAATAAAAGAAAAAGAGTAACGAATTTTGACCAAAAATCTCTAGTCGGCGAATCTCATGGTAGTTAGTAAAGTAATATTAAATTTTTCAGTAGTTTGTTCACACGACATACCGCGAGAGAGGCCAATCGCTGTAAACATTTTTTGGTACTCAAATAATTTGGTAAGATTGCATTACATTGTTTAAAAGAATTGCGATTAGATATTGATAATATATCGAAGAGGACATTATTAGTATAAAAGTTGGATTCTCGCTTGGTAAATTTGCTTTTTATTAATTGAACATGTGTATTTCTTCTGGTGTTTCAACGTATTTCTAAATGCTTTAGTGAATTAAATCGCAGTTCTTTATTTTTCATATTATGTAAGTGTAGATTTAGTTAAATAATTGAATTCTGACTAATATTGTGCCAGCAGTCGCGGTTTTACAATAGAAATAAGTAAATTGATTTCGATTTGTATTTATTTTGGTTTTGATTATTTAATTGTGAAATTTAATAATGCAGCAAGCTCAAACAGCATTAAGAGACGCTAAAAAAATGACTTGAAACTTCATCTATTAGAAGAAAATATTTTTTGTAAATTAACTTTTGAATCGATTTTCTTATTCAATATTACTTTTCAGGTTTAATATCAAAGAAGATTTTTTTGGATGAATGTATTTATAAGGATGAATGTTTTTACTAGGATAAAGGTAACTATTATACAACCAATATTAGGATAATAATGTATTTATGTCTGTGATCTGTAGATTAAATAGTTCAGTAAACATTGTGATAAACATCAACTACTCCACCTAAATATGATTTAGCAAAAATAAAAGAGTAAAATATCGTTATATTGAAATAATAATAATAAGGTTAAGATGCTATCTATTTTGTTAGTTTTTTGATTAAAATTCATTCGTTTCAATAATATAGAAAGCTTATTGTAAGGTAGTGTCTACTTAATATAGTTCAGGTACAAAGGACTATTGATGTGCCCTTTCAAAATTAAAAAAAAAAAAAACAAAAAAAAAGGATTTTTTTAAAGTATTACGGTTCCATTCTCCTCATAACCAAAGGGTTTCTTATGTAAAGCAACTTTAAATTTAATTACAACTCCCATCGAAAATCTTTGTATTTTTCTAATATCCTTTGTTTATTTCTCTATTGGAAACCTTTTTTTTTTTAGTCTATTAATACCTTAATTGTTTCCGAAAAGTGGGCAATTGTCAAAAACTGTTTTTTTTTGGGGGGGGGGTGGATTTGCCGATCGACAGGTTTCTGCTGCGTAGATGTTTTGACGTGTACTTGAATTGCTATTAGACTTCAATTAATTAGCTTTTGTAATTTTAATTCCAATTATGAAATATTCGATGTTAGTATTGTAAAAAAAGTTAATGATACACGTAATTTCCTTTTAATGTTCTTACAAACTTAACGACATTTTAATTGCAGAGCTAGGTTCCAACTTGTCTACTGCTTACTGTTTTACAATCGTGCACAGCATATATAATTGTAGGCCAGTTAAACTGTAACAAAACAGCCAATTATGCATAGCAGTATCCAACATATTCTACAATGATTAATATATTAAGTACGTGACAGCTTTCCACCGGAAAACAAATGTAAATCAATATCTCACTTTCATTGTAGTTGTCCTACTTTTTTTTTGTGTGTTAATCTTGCTATTTACATGTAACTTGATTATTTTATAGTTACAAAAGCAAAATAAATCCGATGTTGCTTTCCAATTGTAAACAACTTTTTAATTAAGTCTGTTAAGTATTAGGTATTGAAAAAAATCAATGAATATTAATAACTAGTGAACAATGAATAATATCTAATTATCATTTGGATGATAACTATCAGTATAAGTATTCAAGGTGTTATAATAATTTTCCGACCAGGCTCAAACTGGAATACAAATTAGAAGTCAAAGTGTTAGCAGCAAGAACTCATTGGATATCAGACTTTTATGAAGATTTAGTTGATAATAACAAAAAATGGAATTCATAGACATAGATGAATTCGCTGGATACCTAAATCAGTGTCTCCAAGTGCTGAGATTAATTATAATTATGTCATTAAAAATTTTAAAAAAAATCTTGTGTCAAACACCACACGACTTTCTCAAACTGCAGTTTGCATAGTTATAAATTACCAAGCTATCTTCAAACATATAATTTTTACTGCTAAATAGTAAAACAAGACAAAAAAAACGAGGAAAATAGAGCTTACTTCCCTATAGGAAAAAAAGAAGGGATTAGCTCAGTGGTAGCGCATGGACTAGCAGGGCGGAGATTCCGGGTTTGAGTCCAACTATGCTATCCTTAGATTTTCTCTTCCTAAGAGCGGAGAAAGAAGAAGGCTCCGAGCGCAAATAAATCATATATGTTGACGCGCCTTAAAAATAAATAAATTAATTAATTAAAATTGAAATTAATAGTAAAGGAATATCGAGCATTTTTCCCTCGCATGAATGTATACATTAGCGTGAATGTAATTGTTAGTGCGTTTGTATTTATTAGCGAGAATGCTTCTATGTGTGAATGATTTATTGGCAAGAATGTTAGGGTGAATGTTTAGTTTAGGTTTTTTATTTCGGGATTGAAAGAAAATTTTATATTTCAACACCAGGTTTAGATTAACATTAGGATTAGTTCATTTAAGTGGGAGGCAGGAATATATTTGTTAAAAGTACTGCACCAGTACATTTAAAATAAAATAGCCTGTTTAGGATAGGTTACACAGATTCTTCAGAATAGTTTCTTGCTTATGTACATAAAATTCGTTATTTATCTGCATGCAAATCGATCGACATTTATAAGATGCAAGTAGATCCAGAATTTTCACATTAATTTATTATATACACCTACCTACCCATTGGCTAAGGTCCTTCATGGACCTGGGCCTCCTCCACTACTCTTCGCCATTCTTCTTTCTCTAGGGCAAGTCTTCTCCATCCTTACACCGAGTCTTCGGAGGACTTCCTCCAAATCGTCAAGCCATCTTTCACGTGGGCGTCCTCTACTTCTACGTCCTCCAGGCTCATCTTTCAGTAATTTTTTGGGAATTCTCTCAGCTGACATCCTCTCTACATGTCCGAGCCACCTCAACTGATTCCTTCTTACGAAAGAGATCAGATCCGGCTCGCTGTACATCTGTCGAAGTTCGGCATTCTTTCTAATCCTCCAGTGCCCACCCTCACAGACAGGTCCATATATTCTCCTGACTACTTTCCTTTCCCATATATTCAAAATCTTTTCGTTTTCTTTGGTATGTACCCAAGTTTCACCGCCATAGGTAACGTAGGCCTAATTACTGTTTTATACCGGGTGTAACGGCAACCTCTGGCAATACTTCGGGGTATGATTTTTCACTTTATTTGAAACAAAAAATTTCTAATAAACCATGGTCCGATTCGTTCGCCTTCAAAAGTTATTCTTCATTTTGTAAAATTTTCAATTTTCCTACTTTTTCTCATAAAATTGATTACATCTCAAACGTTTTTCACATAAATCATATTCAATTACACCTTTGGAAAGAGCATTAAATTTCCTATAAGAAACAGAAATTTTATTTTAATTGAATTTATTATAAGGTTTTTCAGAGACTTTAAACTCAACTCTACAGCGCTTCGACTGTTAAAAACAACTTTTCAATAGTATTTATAGGTCCGGTTACAAAAAAAATATCTACATTTCACCAGCTTTCCAACGATAATAATATCATGGGGTTTCTTTCTTGTTTTGTTAAAGAAAATGCGAAATAAATTAAAAAACAACAAAATGAAAATTGAGAACTGTTACAAAAATATCCTAAGATTAATTAATAATCCTGGCCTAACAGGAAACCATACAAGCAGCGTATCAACGACTAGGGGAAACCTGTTCTGTGAGAATATACTACCGAGGAAACGTTGACCGTTCTGACCAAGATTCATGTCAACGCATCTTAAATGTGTCTGACAACGATTCTACCCTTAGCATACGCAGAGTGGCATTGTCGCTAGGTTTGTCACATCAGACGGTGCACAGGTATCTTCGACGGGATGGTCAAAGTTTCAAACGGAACGATCAAAGTTTCCTCGGTAGTTAATTCTCAAAGAACCGGTTTCCCCTCATCTTTGATACGCTGCTTGTATGGTTTCCTGTTAGGCCAACGGCCATACACAGCTGCAGCTTCCGACGTGCTGCCATTACAAAACCGATAAATAAAAACCATATCTCGGTATTCTATGTCACAGAACTGTGGCATTTTGAATGTTTGACCTGCTAAATCAGGACTAAATGTTTCGGTTTATAAGAATTAGACGGATTTCTATCGTGAAATTACAATTTCAAAGTTCATCCAGGATTATTAATTAATCTTAGGATATTTTTGTAACAGTTCTCAATTTTCATTTTGTTGTTTTTTAATTTATTTCGCATTTTCTTTAACAAAACAAGAAAGAAACCCCATGATATTTATTATTATCGTTAGAAAGCTGGTGAAATGTAGATATTTTTTCTGTAACCGGACCATACGCAAGCCTTAAAGAAATTTATAAGAAAATACTATTGAAAAGTTGTTTTTAACAGTCGAAGAGCTATGGAGTTAAGTTTAAAGTCTCTGAAAAACCTTATAATTAATTCAATTAAAATAAAACTTCTGTTTCTTATAGGAAATTTAATGCTCTTTCCAAAGATGTAATTGAATATGATTTATGTGAAAAACTTTTTGAGATATAATCAATTTTATGAGAAAAAGTAGGAAAATTGAAAATTTTACAAAATGAAGAATAACTTTTGAAGGCGAACGAATCGGACCATAGTTTATTAGAAATTTTTTGTTCCAAATAAAGTGAAAACCATATCCCGAAATATTGCCAGAGGTTGCTGTTACACCCTGTATATAAGAACCTTCGCTCTGTGTGTCAAGCCTCTGAACTTTAATGGCTTTTGGAGTGCAAAATAACATTTATTACCGGCCGTTACTCTTGCTTTAATTTCCTCCAGCCCTTCATTTTTCTCGGTAACGAGAGCTCCCAAATATTTAAATTGACTTACAGCCTGGAAGACATGCCTTCGAAAAGAGAAATCTTCACTGGCACTATTGGAATTTCTCGAGGTTCTCATGTACACCGTTTTGTCGTCATTGATCTGCAAACCCATCTTTGTTGGGGCATCTTCAAAATCCTCAAAAGCTCCTTGTTCCCCGCAAGGGCTGCTCTTGTTCTGCCGTTATCACAATATCATCAGCGTAGGCTAGATGTTCTGTCATTCTGTTGAGAATGGTACCATTCAGGTTAGTCCGAATGGCCCATATTGCACGTTCAAGCGCTAGATTAAATACAGTTGAGGATAGAAGGTCACATTGTTTCAAGCCGCTTTTTACCGCAAACGTATCCGACAGCATACCTTGGATCTTAACTTTACAGCTACTTCCGGTGAGTGTCATCCGAGTTAGCCTTACCACTTACCAGGAATCCCTAGTTTCAGCATAACCCTTCTCTGTTTATGCTGTCGTAGGCCTGCTTAAAAATCTACTACATCACCTTCAATATCATTGCTTAAAGTTATTTCTGCCAATTCTATATAATTGTTCTATATAATTGCCAATTCTAATTTATAATTTATACTTAATTATGAGAGTTAAATAAGATTTAATTAAAAAAGTGATGGCACAACAAGAGATTCACACTCTCTCTTGTCGATATGATCGATGAAATAAGAGGGAATGTGTGGTGTATCTTTAATAAACTTGGGCTCCACCTCAAGGCTTGCTAGGCAAAGCATTGATTTGGATGCTACAAAGGTTGAATATGTGCCATCCTAGTTCGTGCAGACCGGTTGGAGAACGAACACATAATAGAAAGAAATTTGAAAACGCGTTAGTCAACTAGTGTTATTAATTTAATGACGCATTCCATTTTGTATGGAATTATTAATAATTGCTTATTTCAATATATTTATTTTTAATCATTATTTGGTATTTTTATAATTTTGTTTTTAATGTTATATAGTTCAATATCGATATTGTGACACGAATGAATTTTATTTCCTTTTACAGCATTCAAAGAAAGTACTAATAATTGCAATTGGCTTTTGTCGATTAACCATCAATCTACTATCCTATCAATAATACTAAATAAATGAGGAAAAAAATGTTAATAAAAAGTAATAGAATAAACAAAAAAATTATATTTAAATTCAGGGAAACAATTAGATATTATTTAAACGTTAGGCATACTCTATTCTCCTGGCCAAAATGTTTATAGTTCTTACAGATTCTTTCGTTCAAGAAAGTTTGATCAAGTCCGTGTTAGAAATGAGAAGGAAACAACATAAATATATTAAAATATAAATAACTGTTAACATTCTGTATCAATGTAACAAAAATAATATAAGGCAAAATTATTATTATTATTTTGTATTATGCAATATCTGTTCATAATGTTTTCAGACGTTTCTTAATTTAATATTAAATGCATTAGATGTCTCTATTTGATTATATAATTGAAATCGAATTATTCATGAAACTGATAACCAAAAGAATTACCAAATTTCTTGGGGTTATATGAATAAAATTACAAATCCTTAGTAGGATTAATTAAAGTTAATTAAATAGGCAATAAATAACAATTAATTGGCAGAAACTAGTTGAAATAGAATGTTATACTTATCTTGTGTTACTACATTTCATCCTCTTGACTTTTTATCATTCTATCATGAATTTCTAAAAGTTTCTATAGTATTTTAATTGCAATATAAGTTAACTAGAAGAATTTGCCATCTAATATTGCAAAATATCCTCACATAAACTGGGGCCGCCCAATTTAGCAAAACGTTTCACTTCTTAGAATATGATTATATATATTTTGTAACTTCGCCTAATCAGTTACTTTTATTTTGTTGTTATTATTATTATAAATGTATGTCCTTCTTCTTTGTACAAGGAAAAATAATTGAATGTACATTTAAAAATTATTTAAATTTAACTGATAAAATTTAAAAAAACAGATCATGTTCTTCCTTAAGAGAACTGCCTGATTATACTTAATTCACTTAATTAATAAAATAATTATTAATTTATGAGATTTAACCCATAATAGTATGATTCTTTTCCTTATTCTCTACGGTTAGTGTTTTCTTCAATCATCAGGACTCTATTAAGTTTATGTAGGGATGTGATTTCCACTTTCAATGTTTCATGAAACCAATCTAGCGTGTGAAAACTAGTAAATTTGACTGAAACTTTAAAAGCTGACGTCGATATCCTTACTTAATTTAATGGTCCAGTTTCTTTGATGGAGAAAAATCCGACCTATTTTTTTTGTAAAATACTTAAACGAGACTGGCCTAATCTGTGCAGAGTTACTGTATATTTTTATACGGAGAACGCAATCACATCTAATTTTGCATTGTGAATCATAAATAACTGTTCTAAATTTATTACAATTTATATTAAATGTTCTTCACCTTCTAGAAACTTGAAACTAGCTATTTTTCAAGGTAAGTTCTGGATAAGGCTAAGTAATGTGTTATCTTGCAATTTTATCGGGGTATGATTGTAAAATTTAGTCCACTTTTCTAGGCACTTCTTTTTTTAAAGCGCGTAAAATTAAAGGCGCTATTATATGGTCGTTGGCGCCCGGAGCCTCCTAAGTTCTCCATTTCATTGTAGATCAAGGAATGAGAATACCCAGTGAATTCGTTCAGTGATCGATTAGAAATATTCCTAATAGTAGTTTTTTGCTTGAATTATCTATAGAAATGCTACCCACAACCACAACGATTATGGCGTAAGATTGGCGATTTACTCAGCGCTTGTCAACAGTATTGCCTTGAATACACCAACATCATCTGGACTGATATTTGGCGAAGATTTTCAAGATATGTCCTAAAGAAATATTTGGAAAAATTTCTCAGAGTGAAAACATTTCCAAGTCTCTTATGTAAAGAGGGTGTATAAATAAAAGTCACTATATAATAATCATCTGGCTTAGTATTTATTTGGTTACATTTCCCGTTTGTAGCAGAGACCCTATACTTAGTTACATTAATTAAGATTGGACGTGTATGTTTCAATTCAACATGCTGTTGAAGAATAGTGAACTTGAAACTTATTACTTAATCCTGTACCTGAGAATAATCAATCATCAATTACATTAGGACTTAATGGAGTTTTTCATTCCCTAATCAATTATATAACATAATTTTAATAAGTATCAAAATTATAGATATTCTGTATCTATGAAGGCCATTACTTTCACTATAATTGAAATAATTCATTCGGTTTAATAGAAAAAATATTAAAACATAACTAATTTAAGTTGTGAACAGACATTCAATGTTACTTAAAATATATATATATACATGTATGACCGTTATTATATTTGGAATTCAATAAAGGAATAAGCTTTGGCCATTTAGTTTTAAACAGTTAAGCTGTTGGCATAAGCACGATATTCATAAAATCTCCAACCAAAATCTTATTAAAGAAAAAAGTTTACTTTAAAAAAAAAAATGTAATCAAGTACGTAATCAGTATATATATATATATATATATGTATAATTAAGTATCTTGTCTGCATGACTCGGCAATCTCAAAAAAAAAGGTTGAATATAATTAACCGAGTACTCTCATTTGTTTAGGTCGGTTAGTCCCCCTACTTTTGAAGATGTTGAAATTATTAATTGTACAAATTATATTCTTTATGTAACTCACATGTCTCATTTAAAAAATAAAAAAAAAAAACAAACATAATTATAATACGTTGAAAATTCTTTGACAAAAGATTTACCAGGAAACCTCATAAGATTTTGAAAGCAATCACTGATAAACGTTATTAACTGTTTGAAAGAAACTCTAAACTTTCTTAAAAAATTGCACTTACTGGTCGGTTATTGGATCAAATTGGATTTACCGAATAAAACTGTGTTATGTGATTAAAAATTCCAATTCTCAGCGCATCAAACACAAAAAAAAAAGAAAAATAATAATGAGCCTAGCGTACCCAATATGATTATCTACAACCACTTGAAAATTCCCTTGATACAAGGCACAAAAATCCCGAAATTCATTCACAGCATCTCATCAAACAGGATTCAATTGAACCATTTTTTTTTTTTTTTTAGACGCGTCAACATGTACGGTCATTGGCGTGAAAGATAACTCTATCTACTACCTGAAGAAAAAATCTTAAGGTAGCTCTGGACTCAAACTAGTGTGGTAGTCCAGCGCGCTAATACTGAGCTCAGCCTTTCCCTATTTTCATATAATCTTGTTACAATAATATAGTTGTAAATTAAAAAAATGAAATTGTTATATAAAGAAATAGTGAATCATAATTAATATGAGTCTCCAAAATAAGCACCTGATTGTTTTTTTTTTTTTACAAGGTTTCATGTTCATCGTGAAATCGGCTGTCCTCTTGAAACATATTAACCCTCAGATTTATTGTAAAATAATATATCTTTAAATCTTTTCAAAATTACTTTGATTATCTTTTGTAAATTACTTTAATCTGATAACTTTAACTTTTTATGTTCTCTAATAGTGTCTACGATCATTGTAAAATAATTATAAAATAATTAATCATTTTCAAAGAGCCTTATAAATAAGGTCATATACAACAGATAGGTACATTAGTGAAATATTTTTTTCATATCATCCAAATGAATTTCAACAAAATATTAATAAATGAAAATATGTAATTTATCAATATCTGAATTAAATCAATATTAGGCATTAAATTTAATAATGACATTTTCATTTTCAAATCATAGACAATCAATTAAAACAATATTCAAATGGAATATTTGTATGGACAAAATACAAATAGTAAGTATAATTTATTTTCAGGTTTCAATATTAATTTAAATCATTAGTTGGGAACACACCCACCAATGGGTTATAATAACGATATTTATAATACCTCAATAAGACTGGTTATTATTTAATTATAATACATTCAATTTAAAAATGTTTTAGAGAATGAGATTAGGCGTACAACTTTTTTCAGTATAAGTATTAATGATTTCTCTAGTACTGTTAAGTGGTAATAAGCATGATGACTTGATTTATAATACTAAAAAACTAATTCCCAAATTATAGAAGATTCCTTGAGAATTTTATTGGTTATATAATTCTGAAAAAAACAGTTGTAACTGTAAATGATATTTTATACATTACATTGTTTATGGGTGCAATATAGATTAAATATATGAAGTTCTCGATACGGGAAAGAAAAGAGGAACATAAACCACTTCAGGTATAGATTTTAGGCGAAGCCTCCTTTAAATATCTATGATAAGCGGAGGTGGTAATCAGGGTAAGATCATGCAACTGATGCATGTTTTTACTGTAACAAGCTTTAGATTTTAGGAAGTTTAGGACAATGAACAAAAGCACTGGCACCTCTAGTTTTGGTTGTGGAGGAACAATGACAGCATATTTTCTTCCTGTTTTTATTTACTTATTTTGTACTCTCAGATTTATTATAAAGTATTTATATATATTTTTAAAAATAAAAAGATAATAATTACATTCCAATAGAAAAGACCAAGAATTTTTGAATATAAGATAATTTTAATTTTAATATATTTGATTTACATGTTCTCCTCCTTGATTGGCCCCTCAGGCTCTTCTATAACTAAAAAGCCCCTCAGCCATTGATATTACAGCTAAAAAAACAAATACTTTATAAATATTATTACTTATTGATGCATCCTTAAAAAGAAATGTGGTCATGCACTTTCCATTCACGCAATCCTTAAACTACATATCAATTGCAATTCTTTAAAAAAATTGGGCAGAACTTCCACCATCCGAAAGTTACTGCAATTTTGACAAATTTTCGAAATTTATTATTATTATTATTCAAAGAAGGGGAGGGCAAAACCTTACGCTATCCAAAGCCTCCCTGGGCCCATATAGCTGCCCCAAAAGAATAACAACTACCGGGTCTGGAACAAAAGTCCAGTCCCGGATTTTACCCATACAAGTTTTACCACCGTCCGAACAAATCGGACTATAACTTTAAAAGGACATAGTTCAAGCTCTTCTACCTATATCCTATTCCGACCAAAGGTCTTGAACCTAATCTCCTCTAGCCCAAACAATCCGTCATGAGATGTATGGGTGTTTCCTTTTCCGTCTCATAGACTCTACAAAAGGGATCAGGCATTGTATAGAGATGTCTCCTTAAACCACAATGCCCAGTGAGGAAACCAACCAGAACCTGAGGGAGGTCCGTGAAAGACACAGGACCCCCTAAATAAAAGCCCTGCCCGAACCCCCCCAATGAGCATTTTAGTTTGCCAACATCCTACTGTACTCATCCATAAGGAGAATGCTCGGGACTAATGAAAGGGAGAGAGGCTCCTAATTTGGCAAACCTATCTACCTCCTCATTTCCAAAAATTCCCAATGACCTGGTACACAGACTAGAAGCACATCCTTCAGAGAAGAAAGCTCTTCTAGTCTTTTAGAACATTCTAACACCAATCTGGAACTGAAGGCACATGAAATGAGCGCCTTCAGCGCAGCTTGGCTGTCCGAGCAGATACAAACACTTTTTTACCACCATAGAAAAGTCACTTAGTGTTAGGTGCCCTCTCATCCAAGATACAACAAAGAATTGCATATATCTCAGCCTAGAAAACAGTGATCCACTCACCAAGAGGCATCGCCCAAGTGGTCTCCCGTCTCAAAATAGACGGCTGCCCCAGACCTACCATCCATTCTGGAATCCGTGTAACACCGGAGATGATTGTCAGGTATCATACCAGACGCACCCAAGCTTAACCAATCTTCCCTAGAAGGTAACCTAATTCTGTAGGAATGATCAAAAACAAAAGTCTTCAACATCCAATCTAAAGGGGGAACCCTCTAATGAGAATCTTTAAAAGCAACGCTTAAAATAACTCAAACTCCATATCGATTGCAATTGTTAAAAAAAAATTACGCAGAACTTCCACCATACAAAAATCACTGCAATTCTGACAAATTTTTCCAGTTTAGTATTCACCGGAAATATATGTTTTGAGGTCCTTTGAGGATGAAAAAAAATATTTTTAGCTTGTGTGTTTGCGTGTATAAATATCTCGAAATCGAAAAACATTGTAGGAAGTTCAAACATGATATTCTGGTTGGCCAGCACCACTAACGCTTCTGACATAAAAGTTTCGGGTAAAATCTATCATCGAAAGTGCGACTTTACTGAAGTTTTTCTTCAGATTTTCCTTAAACTTTGTATACTAATCTACACACATAAATACCTATCAGTTTTATTTGAAACATTTTCCCTGATAAATGGATTTTTTTGGGGTGTTACGGAGTGAATAGTTATGCTTTTCACTAAAGTATCACTTCAATGTAACGCATGGTTTTACAACCTACCTAATATTTAATATACTTTAGAAGTATTGATAGAATACCAAATTTGAAGTAAATCAGTTTATCCGTAAGTATAGAATAGTTTCTTGATTTTATCTCTTCTTTTTTTTTTTTTTTGAAAACTGCTACGATGATTTAAACATGAAATGCTTTCAATAGTTAGACAACTTATGTTACGCAGCTATTATATTTTTGTAGTGCCAGGGTTACAGTGAACAAAAGAGATATTCTATTACTTATAAATCCCCAGTTTTTTAAGAAGTCATTTTTTTCGCGTTCACATATATTATTATGGACGAATACGGTAAAAATATTTCACTAAACCCCATCTTTAATGAATGTCACATTTAGTAATGACATAATCTATATGATATTTTTATTTAAGTACAAAAAAAAAAAAAAAAAAAAAATCACTTCGGAAGATGATATTAAGAGAAAGGAACAAGGATGCTAGGTGACGTGCGTTTATAGACTTAAGGTATATTTTAGATGAGTGTGCATATACAGAAGAACGCGCGCATTTGTACATCAACAGTTCTAGTTGGAGTGGGGGCACTGATGTAGTATATATAAAAACTTAACTTCACATATTACACTATAACAATCCTTCATTATTTACAGTAGCCTTTGGTGTACATCCTTAACATTTTGTTTTTGTTTTGAAAAGGATTATATTTTTCTAAACCAAGAAGACAAAAAAAAAATTAAGAAGATGGCATATATACAAGTGAGTTCGACAATAAAATTTACCAATAACTAATTTACTTTTGGGATGTGAAATTTCTTCTAACAGTGTGCTAATTTGTTGGTTATATCGGATAATTGCAGATGGTAGCAGTTATGTTAACAATATTCAATCTGTGCTCAGCATATCCAGTTGAATATGAGGGTTATGCAGACTTACAACATTATGCACCACTTGTAGCCGCACCAGTCGTTCATCATCATGAACCAGAACCATACGATGTGAGCAATTTTATTATTACTTAAATCTACTGATAATATTATGAAAAACAAAAAACAAACAATTATTTCACCTGTGGAAACTATTTAAATTATCATTATACATTAAATACTTTAGTATTTTTACTTCCTCTTACTCGTAATAAGTGGAAGTATTGTAAACGTGTCAAATTTTCGATATTGAGTTTTCACCGGAAATATCCTTTTTGAGATCTACTGAGTCCAAAAGAATGGTTTTTAGAAAATGGTCTGGGTGTATGTGAATAGCTCCAAAACGAAAAATCGTAGAAAGTTCAAATTTGATATTCCGTTTAGGTATCACCGTGTGATACGGACTGTACGTTATCTGACAAAATTCCTCAACCGAAAGTACCACTTTACTGTTTTTTTTTTTTTTTTTTTTTACTTATTTGCAATTTTTTTCAAAAAGCCTACAACGATTCTCTTTAAACTAGGAGTATCAACTACACAAACAAAGGTCTACAATTTTTATTTGGAACATTTCTCTGGGAAAATGCATTTAAGGGCATTTTTGGAGGAAGGGTGGGGTTAGCTTTTCCTCAAAAGTGCTATTTCAGTTCATTACACAATTCTATCATCTAAATAATATAATATTAGAATTAAATATATTGTTGAAATTCCGCATTTGAAGAAAATCAGATGACCGGAAGAGCGTTACTGAATAGTTTTTTTTCGGTTTTCTACTATTTTCTCTAAAACGACTCCAAATATTTTCTTTAAACTTGCGTATGTGAACTGCACATATAAAAAGCTACAACTTTTATTTGAAATATTTCTCTGGGAAAATTCATTTAACGAAGCTTTTGGGGGCAGGGTTGGGTCCATGTTTTTCTCTAAAGTACTATCATACTTGATTAGACAATTCTATCATCCAAACAAAATTAATTAGAAATAAATAGATTGTCAAAAACCTAAGTTTCAAGAAATTAGCAAACCGGAAGTGCGTTTTTACAGAACAGTTTTTCGATTTTCACCCCGGCGAATTTCATCAAAATTTGGTATGCTAACTAGAAAATTTGTCATTTACAATAATTTTGAAAACTGGAGTAAGAGAAAGCTGTGTCAGTGTATCACACCAGATTTTTTTTTTTTTTTATATACAATCAGAAAACCGGCATTTTCTGCTACATTTTTCTTTCAACTATACTAACTTAGTTTGTATAGAAATATAAATACTTAATAATTTCTATCATTTTTCTGTCATTCAGAATATTTAAATTCAATTTTACACAATTATTTCATAAATTTGTCCCAGTAACAATTTTTAGAATCGTATACATTTTTTCCCAGTAAAGTCTAGAAACGTCTAATTATTTATATTTTTTTTAAAAAGATTATTACTTCCACTTACTGCTGGTGAAAGAGACGAGGTAATGTGAGATTGCGTCAAAGTTCTTGAAATTAACATTCACCGGAAATAAACGTTTTGAGATCGGCAGTGTTTTTTTTTAATTGGTTTTTTGTGTCAATCTGTCTGATGTGTTTATGGTCAAATACGTAAAATCGCAGAAAGCTCAAATACTACTTGATGACTCCATTACTAATAAAGTTTTGGTCAAATTCAGTCAATCGGAAGTATCACTTTATTATATCATTTTTTTGCAGAAATTTGCTCAAAAAAAAAAAAAAAAAAAAATGGCTCCAACGATTTTATAACTTTTATTAGAAACATTTTTTTCGGGATAAATTCATTTAAGAGGTGTTTTGGGGAGAGAGGGGTTTTATTAGTTTATTATACGATTCTATCGTCTAATTAATAATATTAATTAAAATGAAATATATTACCCAAATTCCGAGAATTTGAGGGAAAAAAGACTTAAGTCGACCGGAAGTACGATTTTCTTCAACAGTCTTGCTCAGTTTTCTGCAATTTCCTTTGTGAAGATAACAGTGGATTTCATTAAACTTGGTATACTAATAATTGTACATACAAACCTATCAATTTTGTTTCCGTGAATATTTTATTTAAGGGGAGGAGTTTGAGAGGGGAAAGGGATGAGATTATGCTTTCATTTAAGAGTCATTTTATTAAGTTTCGAAACTTCTATTGGATATAAATCGAAGGCAACTAAACCATTAAGCCAACTTAGGTTTGAAGAAAATTTGTCCGTAATAAAATACGTAAATTTGAATAAGTCTTGTGAATTATCATACTACATTTATTTGTTATATAATTTTATTTTATAAAAACTAGAAAAATAAAAAAAAGGAATTTGGTTTAAAACTGCAATAGTTTTTTTAAAGGCGTTCTCTGGCAATGTTACCATTAATATTTCATTAAATCTAACCAGTTTTTATGCATTTGATCATTCTAGAACGGAAAGTATAGATTCAACGAGGTCTTGTCCAAGAATCGGAGATGGCATAGACCTAGTCCTGCTGAATTCTATTCGTCCAGAAGATAATTTCAGTCATAATTTCAAACTTATTGGCCAGTCAATAGTGGAAAGAAAATATTTAAAAAAGAAATCTAGAGTGAAACATTCAATCCACAATCCACCAAAATAACCACAACAACAAATCCACTATATTTATTGTCAAATTTACTTCAAAGACGGAATTTTTACTGGATAAATTTTACTATAATTTAACTATAGCTGAAAGAAATAAAAGCTCTTGAGAGAAGAGTAAGCTCCTTCAGTACCCCTCTATAATCTACTTATTCGAAAAAAATGTTTCAAACTAAATTATAGTTCTTTATATATGAATGGTTGGTATATCAAGTTCAAGAAACCAGAGAGCTAGTGTCTTTAAAAAGAAAGCTGCAGAAAACGGAGGAAAAGAAAAAAAAAACATTCAGTTAAATCGTACTTCCGGTATACTGATATTCATCAAACACGAAATTTTGGCAATACATTTATTTGTTATTAATTCTACGAGTATATAGTTAATAGGATCATATAAATATTTGGAAATGGTCCTTTCCAAATAAGGCCAAACGTCATCCCTCCCTTTCTTACTAAAATTGAATCTAATTCAACAATTTTTGTTTTGTAATATGGAAAGAAAAGGTGATTAAAAGTAAAGGTAAATTTTTATCATTCAATTAAAACATTTAAAATATTTTAAAATCCTTATTAAAACAACCTACTAAAGATCTACTTTCACAAATCAGGTTCTACTATAAATATTGTAACTTCCTCTATTTTAATTACTTACTGGTCCACAATTTTATTATTGTTATCAAATTTGAGATTTTTAACGCATATTTTTAAGAAATCTGAATTAGATAAAAAAAAAATTTAATCAATGTGTGTGTATGTGTGTGTGTGTGTGTGTGTGTGTGTGTGTGAAAGTAAGAGAAAACGAGAAAGAAGCTCAAACCTGATATTACGTTTAAGCACTACCATAGCATCTGATACGAAGATTTCAGTTTAGAAAAGTGTTTTTAATAATTGATTATTTTCTTTAAATTTAATTTTTACGATTCCCTTCTTAATGGATATAATGAAGAATAATTTTTTTTTTTTTTTTTAATTCGCATACAAACTACACATATAAAGGCCTAATATTTTTATTTTAAACATTTAGTTTTTCAAAAAAAAATTAAATTTGAGGATTATGGAGGATTTGAAAGGTTAAGGTTTCTGCTAATTTTATTGTGAAAGACATCAACCTTTTTTTTAAAATATGTTATAGTAACTACATTATAATTAATTTCAAACAGTTTTATTTAAAACTTCTTTCGATGAAGTTTGATTTAAAGTGATTTTGGGGAAGCTGAGGGGTTAGACTCTGACCTCAGAAATATCATTTTATTATAGTGCTGATTCTTCTCCCCAGTGTTTAATATTTAAGCCATCTTAACATTTAGTGCCCGCCCATCCAAGGCGACTCTATGTAAAACACGGACTACTCCAGGATAGCAGCAAGGAGAGGGAGCTTCGGGGACATGTCCGAAGCTAATCGTAGATAAGACACCTCGGTAGACCTAGGCACACTAACCTGAATCTGTCTCTCAGGCAGAGCTAGTGTCAATAATTATCTGTGCCACTGAGATAAAATGATGAGGGTTATAAAACTACAAACTCATCCTCTTCTCAGACAGCCAGGCTACTTTACGAGCCATTAACTCATACCAGGTGAACTCCAGACTATTGTGGGCCTGTTTAGGCATTTCCTCATGGAAATTAGTAACCGAAATATATTTTTTTTATAGTTCAGGTACCCGAGCATTCAGGTTATAAGGGGAACGAGGCGACAGATCGCTTTGCTCGGGAGGGCTCCAGAACTCTTAAGGGATCTGAGCTGCGGTATTGCATACATGCCTCTGAGTGTAGCCATTAGAGCATGGGTTTTCTTACTGCAGAGCTACTTTAACAAGTCCTTGCGTCCATACGGATGGCTGTAGACATCCTCATTGGTCACTGTAGACTTAGACGTAGATGTAGATTGTTGTAGGGGATTGTCGCACTGCGGCCTGATAGATCTATGTGCTCCCCGGAGCTTTCTCATTGCACTGCCGGTCTCCAAGCAGTGTTCTCTAGCTACAGACAACACTGCTCATCACCGTACAGTGAGTTGTAGATGCTCCTAGGAGAAGAAAATCTAAGGGCAGCATGCTGGATTTGAACCCAGGACCTCCGCATTGCTAGTCCACGTACTACCACTAAGCTAATCCCTTCGTTCTCCCTTAGCCAATTAACTAGGGACGGAGATCGTAGTTTGTGTACTGTGTTTGTCCTTATCTCTAAAATGTAGAGTGTATGTAATTAAAGTGTATTGTGTGAAGTGCAATGGAGTACTGAGCTGTGTTAACCCGTGGGGTCGCTACTCCCCAAGTAACTGCATGCAACAGATACCCCTTGTGGGCTACTGTAAACTTAACAAGCACATACATCGCATAACGGATAACCTGTATAGATTTTGTCAGAAGGAAAAAGAAACAGCTCTCATATACTTTGTCAGCGTGAGGGACTTGTGTGGCTGAGATATATTCTCCTTGGAGAGAAGAAACTGACACATTCAAGCTTCACCCAGGAGTCTCTGCCCAGACTACCACTCTAAATAAACAGAAAGGACTCGAAAGGGTACTCTAAACTTGTGGATGGCTTGACGCTTTAAACAGGAATCTCTTTCCAGACTCACAACTCTAATTAAACAGAGAGGACTGAAGAGGGTACTCTAGCTTATAGGTGCCACAGTAGACCTATAGGGGTCGCAGTGGCGTTGTCTTAATAGCCAACCTCCATAAAATCTAATATAACATTAGTAAAAATTCCAAGTTTAAAACAATAGCCAATAATAACTACATATATTATTGCAGTAAGAGAAAGTCGTATGAGTGTTTCACACCATATTTGTTTCTAATTTATGAACAGATCTTGAATCCAAAGAAAAATCTGTCTATTAGGAACAAAGTATTGACCATCAAGTCGCTTATCTACTCGTAAATAGAGCGGGATAACAGAGTCTTGCAGTATCTGCAGGGAAGGGATTCAGTGGTTAGCTTACTGTATTCATAACATTATATTTTTTTACTTTGAACGGCAACCTTTCCAAAACTTTTGCATTGTATCATCCACCCAAGAAATATTTCTTTCTTGAAATTATCATACGAGATGGAAGACGAGAAAGAAGAATAGCTACACATTAATCTGTTGGTGACTGAGTAATTATATAAAAAAGTAGCTATAAAAACATTGTATACTACAACGCAATATTTATAAAAAAAAAAAGAAAAATAATAATGCAAATCAAAAGCAATTTGATTTAAAAATAGTGAATGTCTCTGAAAGCCATGGTAAGAATAAAAAAAACAAAGACCCTTGCGTATAGTCAGTCTCCTCCCAGTTCAGAGGAAGAAGAAACATGTTCATTTAGAATTTTGTAACAATCTTGTGTATATATATTTTTGAATGCAGGTTACATAATAACGAAACAACAACTGTACTAGTACAGTAAAGAAAGTTAAGACAAGATTTCATTTATATATAGTTAACTAACTACTATCTTAACTTACAGTTCATGTGAAACTTGCTACATCTTTATCAACATCTGCTATCTCACTTTTACTTATTTAAACAATGCTCTTTTTTTTTAGAAATTTGCTACTTTTACAAAAGTGTTTATTGACCCTGTAAGTAGTAAAAATGTTTGTTAAAAGTAATGTCATATAATATCCGGTTTCATTTTAAGAATAATCATTGAAATACTGTATTTTTTTATTATTTTTTTTACCTATTTAGGAGGAAGTATTGCAATCATTAAAATTTCTCGAAATTGAGTTTTCTGGGAAATTATATTTTGAATTCCACTCTTCAAGTCGAAAAAAAATCTATTGCACAAAAGCCCATGAAGGGCCAAGGCCTGCCAGACGGTGATTGTATGGGGCGCGTGTGGTAGGCACGCCGCAGTTCCCACGCCGTTTAGTTCCGGTCTTTGCTATCTAGGGCGCTACTAACTGTAGCTTCCCACTTTTTATCAAGATGCTGGGTCAACACCGACTTTGCCGTCACGGGAATCGAACCCTGAATTCTTGCACGAAAAGAGAGTGCGCTAACCACTAGATCAACGCGTGAGGACTTCCAGTCCAAAATCCTTCGGAAAATCACCATTTCTCCTTAGAATGTCTCCAATATAACCCTCCACACTTATCTTGAAATTCCTTTTATAACATCTCTTTATAAAAATTTCCATGAATCTACATCTGGCCATCCTAATCCAAAGATCGTCCTCACCCACCAGACCCGATAATAATAATAATAATAATCTTTATTTATCTTCATTTCTACAGTCACTTGTATGAACAAGACATGTCAATACATTAAACAATCTAATAACAACTTTTTTACAAAGCAAGTCTATGTAAGATAATCATCCAAATCATATATTACTTTATCCAGGAGCATAGTTTTTTAGTTTAGATTTAAACAATTTTTATTGTTGGTGAAGATGAAATTTAATTTGGAAGTGAATTAAATATTTTCCTTCCCATAAATAAATAAATAAGATGTGAAAAATTAGTGGTTTACTTGAGGAAAAGGAAAGTGGTCACGGGTTCCGAATCTTTATATTTATGGTTGAAGATGTAATTATTTCTAATTTTGTAGAACCATGAACAGATGAAAAGATATAAAGTGCTCTGGGAATCGTGAAGATTTTTATTATTTTTAAAATGCAACCTGCAGCTTTCGTTGGGTGTTGTTTTAACCATAGCACGAATAGCTCTTTTTTGGATGCGAAAAATTCTTGATGCTACATGGGCTGTTTCCCCCAAAACATTATCCTTTAGGAAGGACGTTTGATTGGAATTTTTAAAAATATACTACTTTCAAGGCCTCGAGATTGAGGATTAGAGTTAATTTTTTTCAAGAGAAATACTATGCTTGAAAGTTTAGGAGCCCCAATGAACCTATATGTTCTTTCCAGCGCAGAAGATAATCATCCTTCCAGAAGATTAAAACGCCACTGGCCTCGGGACTTCCTCAATAATTTAGCCTCGACTTCACTGAAAATAAATTAAAATTACAAGGGATTACCTCAAATGAGAGGAACCTCCCATCTTTCTCCTTTCCAGGGTCATGTCAAACTCTCCTATATCCAAAAGTTCCACATGTTATACGATTGTTGTGAATATCAAGAAATGGGAGAGGGAGAAGATTTCAACCGAGTAAGAAATAAATACTTTCAGCAATTGATCTGTATGTGGATGTTTGTTTAGGTTAGTTTCAGCGTTTGTATCTGAACAAAATATCTCAAAAACAAAAACAATTGCAGTAAGCTTAACTTGATATTACGTTTTCTCATCCGGCACGAAATTTTTGAGATCAAAATTTATAAACCGGAAGTGTGACTCTACTGCATTTAACTCGTGTTTTTTTGTGTGCAATTTACTCGAAAATGACTTCAATGATTTTCTTTAAATTTGGAATACCATAAAGGGCTACAATTTGTATTTGAAGAAAAATCGTTGAAGCCGTTTATAAAAAAATCGCGGAAACTATAAATTATCAGTAAAGTAAAATATCAGTTTCGATTGATGGATTTTGATTTAAAACTTGGTCAGATGCAAAAATGGTAGCTACTGTTCACATACAAACAAACAAAAACAAGGGAAGGGAATAGCTAAGTGGTTAGCGTACTGGACTCCCACGCGGTGGTCGCGGGTTCGAGTCCAGCTGTGCTACCTTAGATTTTTTTCTTTCTAGAAACCTCCGTAGCTCACAGCCCGGTGATAGATAGTGTTGTCAGTAACGAGAGAACACTGTCCGGAAGCCGGCAGTGCACTGAGAAGGCGCCGGAAGACCAAAGATGTTGACGCGCCTTAAATTAAAAAAAAAAAAATCTGGTGTGAAACACTCACACAACTTTCTCTTACTCCTATTCGCAAAATTATAATTAACAAAGGTTGTAGTTTGTGTACCAAATATAACGAAATTCGTCGAAAACTGAAAAAAGTGTTCAGTAAAAGCGCACATCCGGTTTACTAATTTT
>JAAEAF010009802.1:0-12246 GCA_011037195.1 Triatoma infestans
ACATTTTTATTAATCTGGTATAAGTTGGTAATATTCTGACAGAGTTAAGTTTGTAAGCAAGCTGGTTGTAGACTATAGATGGTTGTAAATAAGAAAAATAAAAAAGAACTCTTCTTATGATTCAAATGTTAAATACAAACTCGGCGTATTATAATTTTTTTTTTCAATTTTTTCTTTTGCGGGTTTTATCTCCAACTACCGTTCAATATATTTTATAAAATCCAAGGCCAAAATTTCGAATAGCTCCCAATTTCAAATTTCCAGAACTGGATTCAAACCGGTTATCACATTATATCTCTACATAATTGTACAGATCGATATCTCTGCGCATAATTCATGACATATTAAAATCTAATCCAATCTAGTCGGCCGGAGCCTTTAGCTTTCCCCAATGCTTACATCCACGACGGCCCTAACTTATATAACATAAAGCTAGAATAATGCAGACACAGAAAAATCTCCCTATCCAAAATCGGTGCAAAAAATTACGCACCAAAACTGAAAATCATTTTGTCAATTTCCCACAAAATAGTAATCTGCTGCAGAGAAACTGTATTGTGTAAATTTTTTTCACAAATTTTAATTTATAATCCGGCATGAAAGATCGTGCACGATTGTCTGAGTTGCAAGCAGCTCAGTGAATGTTGATTAATTTTCCCTTAGGCAGAACTCAGTGCATGATTATAGGGATTTTTTTTATCGGGGGGGGGCAACGCACTGCGACCTTGATCAGGTCTATTGTGCTATGCCCCCTGGGTGCCACAGGCCTGCCCATAGCACCCGAACGGATGCCCAGTTGAACATCCGTTCTACAATACCTCCATCAGGTTAAGATCCCTGAGGAATCCTAATACCCTGACGGGCTCTAGAGAGGGTATGTCCCCCTCCTCCACCTGGTAGCTGCCCAGGTTCCTGAACCTTCTCTGAGTGGCAGCCTCGCAGTCTGTTAGGAGATGTATTGGAGTTTCCTCCAACTCCCCACAGAATCTGCATGAGCTTTCACTTTCCAAGCCCAGCTTCACCAGGTGTCCTCTAAGTCGGCAATGCCCCGTGAGGAAACCCGTAAGTACGCGGAGCTTGTTCTTATTCAATCCAATGCAGGCCTCCGACCTCCGTTGGTTATAATTTCCCAAGCAGATCTAGGCCTGCCGCAACCCGGGGAGGGAGTACCAGAGTTGAGATCTCTTCGTCTCCTCCTCCTTCCTAAGTTCCTCTGTCAAAAACTGGTCGCTAATCCCACAAAAAGGTTCCGGCCCCAGAAGTGGGGTCATAGCGCCTATCTTGGCCAGGGCGTCGACTGTCTCATTCCCTTCAATGCCAACATGCCCCGGCACCCACCAGAGTGCAACTTTGTTCCTGCTGCCCAGATCGTTAAGTTTATCTAGGCATTCCCAAACCATTTTAGAGTTAATGACTGGTGCACCCAGAGCTCCAATGGCTGCTTGACTATCAGAAAGGATTACAATCTCCTGATTCCTGTATCCCCTATCGAGGTTAAATTGAACACATCTTCCGATAGCGTATATCTCCGCCTGGAAGATGCTGGGAAATTTACCCATGGGTTCCGAGTGCTTGATCCTTGGACTAACCACCCCCGCCCCAGTCCCCTCGAGGGTCTTCGACCCATCAGTATACCATTTAATGACATGTTCCTTGATGCCCAACAGAGCGGATCCCTCGCTCCACTCAGTCTTGGACCCTAGCTTCGACGATTATAGGGATGTAAGAGGGAATATTAATTTTTGTGTGAATATATGTAGAATTAATACTTTATTGGCACTATGCCATATTTAACAAATTTTATAACTTGCCAAAACGGGATCAACACAATTCAATGTACCTAAAACTTATTTTACACTACTAAAATAGGAAGAAATATTTACAAAAATTAAAGATAATTGAGCAAACAAGAATTATTACTTTCTAAAACTTAACTAGTCTTGAAATTCATTTAATTTATATCAAGAATTAATGAAGCTGACGTGATAACAGGCAAGTCGAATTTAGGAAAGATTTTACAACAAAAAGGAGTACTTGGTTTAAATTCCTACTGAACACGTCAGTTTTCAAAAGAAATATATAAAAGTAATAAAATATGACCAAACAATGTCTTAAATATATAATAAATAATAATACGTATTCCCTAGCAGCATAAAATACCAAGATCTTAACAGAGTGTACCATTTCTCTTTCAGAAGTATGCTTCTTATCATCTGACCACTTCAAACATCCTTAACATACATAGCCGGAATGTATAGTAAAATATTTAAGGGGCCTTTGGCTACCGGCCAGGATCAACGGAATTATCCTAAGTAAGTCTCTGGCGTGTAATCAATTAACGGTTTATAATCGTCCAGGTATTAATACTAAATAAGACTGTTTAGTAATTTACATTATTAGATTTCTTTTTATAGTTATTGTATCATGAAAGCCTAACCGCCAGTCTTATTTTAAACAAAATATCGGATGGAAATCTACGAAAATTGTATTACAATTGTCATTAGTTGTCGTTTTTCATTTTATAAATCAGGGAATGTAATTTAATTGCAAATAAGAGACAAATATTTCAAATAGAATTGGACCGTCAAACTGGAATCAACATAGAAGATTATAAGAAAGGGATAATAACAAACAGAATGCAACTAGGGAAGGGAATAGCTAAGTGGTTAGCGTACTGGATTCCCACGCGGAGGACCCAAGTTCGAGTCTTGCTCTGCTGACCTTAGATTTGTCTTTCTAGGAGCCTCTACAGCTTGAATGATTCCCAATTTCAATGTATCAATTTATATGTATACAGATTTTTTTTTAAGTTTTCGAAAAGATCTGCTCCCAGTTTCTTCTTTCAATTCTTTCTTGCTGCACAAACAGTTTCTTAAATTGAACGTCCCTTATCAATGGATTTTTCCAAAACAGCAACAAAGTATATCGGGGATAAAAGAGTTTGCAAAACATAAACATCCGTATGAAACATGCCGTTAAACCCAAATGTACGAGTGCAGAGAAGAAATAATTACCTGCGGCCGCTGGGAGAAGATAATGTCACAAGATTGATGCAAAGCAAGCTAGCCTGAGTCTTAAGTTTTGCTAAGTTTGGTAGGTAGAAATTAAGGCAATGTAATATTAAGATTTTATACTAGCAGAAGAACAACCAACTGCTGGCTATTATTAGATGAGCAGCTCTACCAGAATTTTTTTTTTTTTTTTTACCCGACAATTACGCGGAGGTCATTCAAATGGTAGAATGGTGTTTGCCAAAAATGCCCGTTTTTTTTGTTTGTACACGCACACTGTATGGGTCGTTCCCGAGCTCTCGCTCATAACAGCCCAATAATTATAACTTCATCCCCAATGATTCCGAAACAAGAATGATTCCCAAGCAAGAATATAAGAAGGAAGGGCAAAAATGCCCGATTGTTGAAAATGATTCCAATTTTTGGACAATAACGCTTCTGCCAAATAAATAGCCCTTGGACGCCTCAGGTAGATTTTTAAGTCGAAGCTGTTCACTATAAAGTTCCGAGTCAAGCCCAAAATGTAAAACACCTTGAAAGTTCCAACAAAGGCAAAGCATCGCTTTCCCCCTTCCCCAATCAATCTTGGCTAAACTTTAGTTTGGTTACAACATATCCTTGTAGGACCCGTGGTTTTTTTTTCTTTCTCTCACTGTCTAGTGATGGATAATGAGACACTAGTAACGAGAGAACTCTGTCCGTAGGCCGGCAGTGCAATGAGAGAGAAGGCTCCGGGCGTCAATGACCGTAGATGCTGAAGCGCCTTAAATAAAAAAATAAAATAAAAGAATACACAAGTGTTGAGAATGGGCATAGCAGGACTAACTTAAAGCACTACACCAATTGTTACTTATTCTTACTGCTACATGAGATGTGTCATATTTTCAAAGTTGATTTTAACTGGAAAGACATGTTTAGAAGTCCCCTTAAGTCGAAAAAGATGTTTTTAGCAAATGAGTGTTTTCTTTTGCCTTCTCTCATAGTAAATACTCCGTAATGCATACCCTATATATATATGTATGTAATATAATTTCAAATATACTAAAATTACAAACTTAAAACCTAAGACCTAAGTACAAATGATAATCAAGAAAAACATAAGAAAAATAAATAAAATAACAGAATGATTAATGAATTAATAAAACAATTAATTAATGAACAAAAAATTATAAATTATAGTTAAAATAGAAATAAACTAAACTACAAAAAAATTAATCGCTAACCAGCAAATCAAAATTAATTAAATTAGAAAACTGCACATGCATGCAAAACTTTCTGATAAAAAGATTTTGAAATTATGGAGGCCACAGTAAACTATGCAGAACGACTTCTCGAATTAATGGTCTAGTAAAAGGGCAGGGATAAAATGTTATTTTCAACATTTTGTGGATGGGAAGATTCATCTACAATATGGAAACTGCACGATATGAATTCATTTGTTACTGGTTGCTGAAAATCTGGGTTAGTTTGTAAGTCAGCTTCAAATCAGTGCGTTGTCTCACAATTGAAAAGAATAGTTTTGTTGCAGTTCACCCATTCTTGATTCCATTCGTTGAACAAAGTTTGAAGGGCCGCTTCTTAAAAGAAGATGGCAGTCGATCATACACAGCGCATGAATGTGTGCTTGCATATGTATGATTGTGTGGGTATGATCAAAACAATTAAAAAAAAAAAAAACAAAATCGTAGAAAGCACAAATCTGATGATATTCTGTTTAAGTAGCACCAACGTATCTGACACAAATGTTTCGATCAAAATCCCCCATCAACTAGAAATGGGACAACTAATTTTTTTTAGTTTAGTGTACTGTTTTCCACGATGGTCTCGAAAATTGTTCGCAAGTTTCACTTTAAACTTCGTTCACTACCCAACTTCATTAATGACTATAATTTTTATTTGAAACCTTTTTCAAGGAAATTTGTTTCTTGGATGATTCTGGCGGAACCAAGCCCCACCTTAAGCTTTCCTAGAAAGGACCACTTCAGGAAAAAACTTTATACTGTCTATTAATATAATATATAATATTAAAAACACTGCTAGGATTCTAAATTTTTAAAAAATGAGTTAAGCGGAAGTGCGACTTTACAGATTTTTTGAAATTTTCTCGAAAATGACTATATCGGATTTTTTTTAAAACTTAGAAAATTAGTGTGGAACTAAAGAAAGTAAAATATAAATTAAATTTTGATCACTTCCAATATTTCTTCATATTATAAGGCTTTATATAAATAGTATGAAGTAGTAGTACCTAATATATCAAAACACATTAAATACGTACAAAATGTTTAATTAAGTGACAAAAAATCTTGAATTTATTAATAGAGATTAAAATTAAAATTAATTTCGTATTAAATATTAAGGGATAATATAATTGAATAGAAAAAATCTGGTGTGAAACACTCACACAACTTTCTCTTACTCCAGTTCTCAAAATTATAATTGACAAATTTTATAATATGTGTACCAAATTTAATGAAATTCGTCGAAACCTGGAAAAACTGTTCAGTAAAAGCGCACTTCCGGTTTACTAATTTTCTTGAAACTGAATTTCAGCCATCTATTTTGTTTCTAATTAATTATGTTTGGATGATAGAATTGTATAATCAACTATGATAGCATCTTAGAGAAAAACCTAACCCCATCCCTCCACTAAAGGTGCCCTTAAATGAATATTCCCAAAGAAATGTTGTAAAAAAGATGTAGATCTTTGCATGTTTAGTTTATATATGAAGTTTCAAAAAAATCGTCGAAGCCATTTTTGAGAAAATTGCGAAAAAGAGAATAAATCATTTAATAAAGTGGTAACGTAAACGCACTTCCGGTTATCAAATTTTTTTCAAACTCGGAATTTCAACAACATATTAATTCTAATTAACATTATTTAGATGACAGAATATTGTCTAATAAATTGAAATTCACTTTAGATGAAACTTAACCCCACCTCTCCCCCCAAAAGTGCCCTTCATTGCATTTTCCCGGAGAAATGTTTCAAATAAAAGTTGTAGCTCTTTGTATGTGTGGTTGATGTTTTAAGTTTCAAGAAAATCGTCGGAGCCATTTTTGAGAAAATCGCAAAAAAGTAAAAAATCCAACTAGTAAAGTGGTACTTCCGGTGAGGAATTTTGACAGATAACGTACTGTCAGTTCCCATGGTGATCCCTAATAATATCGTTTCAACTTTTACGTTTTTCGTTTTTGGCTATGCTGTTCATACATACATATACACACACACACACACGACACACACACACACCACAGACATTTGTTCTAAAAAAACCACTTTTTTGGACTCAGGGGACCTCAAAAACGGATATTTCCGGTGAAAACTCGATATCCGAAAATTTGGCACCGATTACAATACTTCCTCTTACTAGGAGTAAGAGAAAGTAATAAGAAAAAAATATTACGATACTAAGAAATGAAAAATAAGATAATAGAAATTAGAAATATATAGAATTTTTAAAATCTAATTATAAGTAAATGAAATAATAACTATAACAAGATGTCCATCATATTTAAGTTCAAAGTAAAAAAAAAATATTAACTATATAGAAGGACCTATATAATTAAAGGTATGATAAAATTGTGGAGACAATAAAATAATAAAATCAAAGATGAATAAATATTACAATAATGTATATTATATCTTTTGTTTATATAAAAATATTATGTTACTTGTAATGATTCATAGACGATGCTTTTAGTAATAGGAACTCTGTGTGCCAAATGTTAATTTCCAAGAAATGGATATTAAGTATAATTTATCAAACCAAACATTGTGTTGTCTACACTCTACACTGTAAACAAATCTTTAACTAGATAAGTAACATATTTCTATTTATTTTTCGTCATAAACTATGAATAATATTGTTATATTCATTCTAGGAAACATTATACACCTAACAAATTATAATAAACATGGGAGACAGTGTATTGCATAATATCTGAGACAATGGTTTTTCTCATCTTTCTTCATATGTTTTGTATTAATGTATTATTCAATTTATAGGTATACAGAATTTTTTTATGTTTTCGAAAAGATCTGCTCCCAATTTTTTCTTTATTTTTTTTCCCCTTTAATTCTTTCTTGCTGCACAGTTTCTTAAACGTCTCTTATCAATGGATTTTTCCAAAACAGCAACAAAGTATATCGAGGATAAAAAAGTTGGCAAAACATAAACATCCGTATTAAACATGCCATTAAACCCAAATGTTCGAGTGCAGAGAAGAAATAATTACGTGCGGCCGCTGGGAGAAGATAATGTCACAAGATTGATGCAAAGCAAGCTAGCACAAGATTGATGCAAAGTTTTGCTAAGTTTGGTAAGTAGAAATTAAGGCAATGTAATATTAAGATTTTATACTAGCAGAAGAACAACCAACTGCTGGCTATTATTAGATGAGCAGCTCTACCAGAATTTTTTTTTTTTTTTTTACCCGACAATTACGCGGAGGTCATTCAAATGGTAGAATGGTGTTTGCCAAAAATGCCCGTTTTTTTTGTTTGTACACGCACACTGTATGGGTCGTTCCCGAGCTCTCGCTCATAACAGCCCAATAATTATAACTTCATCCCCAATGATTCCGAAACAAGAATGATTCCCAAGCAAGAATATAAGAGGGAAGGGCAAAAATGCCCGATTGTTGAAAATGATTTCCATTTTTGGACAATAACGCTTCTGCCAAATAAATAGCCCTTGGACGCCTCAGGTAGATTTTTAAGTCGAAGCTGTTCACTATAAAGTTCCGAGTCAAGCCCAAAATGTAAAACACCTTGAAAGTTCCAACAAAGGCAAAGCATCGCTTTCCCCCTTCCCCAATCAATCTTGGCTAAACTTTAGTTTGGTTACAACATATCCTTGTAGGACCCGTGGTTTTTTTTTTCTTCCTTTCACAAAAATATCCACTTTTCGTCACTTGTAAATTATTCTTTTCCAAAACTAATCATCTTTTGGATTTTAGAGCAAATTTTTGACACATCGCCACGCGTTTGTCTTGGCATCCTAACATTCTTGAGGATATGATTTTAGTCTTAAATTCAGCTTTCTGTGTGGTGATTCACTGTGGCTTTGATGCCTGCAGTACGATAGAACATCCTCGAATAATAGCTTACGGATTTACACATTCCAGCATTCCTCATCACTGACAACCGAAGGACGATCTTCGCTCATCTTAAAGGCTAATGTCCTCACATTAACATGTGAAAGTTTAAATTAAAAACCCAGCAATATTTCGGTACACTACCCTCTCTCCTTCCACGCACAAATTTCTTCGGCTGTCGCCTTTGCGCTTAGCCTTTTTTTCCAATAATGTCTCTAAAGACCGCGATCATAATTTTTTCTTCCTATTTTTAGTTGTCGATTGTAGTAGCAAATGAGAGATAATATTTTGAATAAGGATTAGTCAAAGTAAACACTGATATTTAATTGTCTAAACACCTCAACAAATAGGTTTTATTATCTGACTTCAAAGGTCGACGTTGTATTCGTGCTGAAAAATTTTGTAACAACTTAGAAAGGGTGTTCGCAATTGGCTTAGCGAATGTTTTCATGATGAGTACGACAAGTCACATTTTTTGTTTATCAATTTGTTCTTTATTTAACACTAAACATGTCAACCCTGCCAACATACAACACCCTGGTTTTAAAATTATATTCAAATTTCCTATTCTTATCTCTTTCAGAAATTTCTTTTAGTCAAATCCTTTTATTCTTAAAATACGAGAGTCATTCAATAAGTAACGAGATAAATCGTGCAGCTCAGAAACGGTTTGTTTAATCAATACAATTGTTTCAGTGCATCAAGTTGGCATTCTTGCAGATATTAGTTTCTCATCAGCTGTTCAAGAGTATTTGGTAAGCAAAACCTCAAATGTGTTCAGTTAACAATGGCGAGTCCGCTCGAGCATTGCACCTCCGAAGAACAACGTTCAGAGATTAGATTTTTAGTTGCAGAGGGTGTCAAAGGTAGTGAATCCACGAAAGAATGTTAAAAGTGTCCGGGAATATTGTTTGAACCGTTCGAAGTTTACAAATGGGTAGAACAGTTTAGAAGTGGCCGTGTAAGTGTCTATGACGAGCAACGAAGTGGACGACCGGTTGAAGTTCCAACTTCCTCCCTCGAATCTCACATTAACGCGTTAATTCAGGACAATAGGCGAATTACTGTAGAACTGATAGCTGAAGAAGTGCACGCGAGTGTTGGAACTGTGCATAACATTATTCAAAATAAGCTGCAGTACAAGAAAACTTGTGCGAGATTGGTTACAAGAAATTTACGGACTCCCACAAAGAAAGTGGGGTGGGAGATCCTTCCACATCCCCCTACAGCCCTGACCTCGCCCCATCGGACTTCCATTTGTATGGGCTCCTTAAAGGGCTCTAAGTGGGAAACATTTTCAATCCAATGAAGAAGTTAAAAATCAGGTGCAAAAGTCAAGAACCCAAAGAATTTCATGCTAGAGGCATTCACAAATTAGAAGAATGATGCGACAAGTGTATAAATATTGCTGAGGACTATGTTGAAAAATAGCCAAAGTTTTATTGATTAAATAAATCGTTTTTGAGCTGCAGCGATTTGTCTCGTTAGTTACTGAATGACCCACGCAGCTTTTTCTTTTTTATCGTTTCTTTTACTTCGTTTTTCTTTGAGAAACATGTATAGTCTGTTTTATTATGTATACTTATATACGTTTGAACCGTCCATAAATTGACGGATTTTTTATAAATTACCGGATTTAAATCTCCATTCTGAATAGAACTAAAGCCTAGATAACTATAAATGAAAACTTTGGAAATAATGCACATTTGACCGGTACATTTGTGCGAACAAATGGAACATGATCAAGTTTCACATACATACGCACTCAATAATAATTACACCCTGTACACTTTTTAGAAGGACCACATTCTATCCACAAACACTAACACACCTAACGGAGACATAATAGAACTTCCAGGTCATCAAAGCATAAACCAGAACTTGTAAGAGGTGCAAAAAATATGTTTTAAGGAAAATGCATTATAGAAAAACCCAATATATGGAATAAAAAGTGCAGGGAACAAATAATGTATAATATCAGAGACATTTTCCATGATAGCCTGTTCTTTTTGTGTTCATCGACCGGTTTCGGGCGTTCGTCCATCTCCACAGGATGCGTTTGTCAGACAGTGTGATAGACTTGCACAGAGCAAATTCAGTTCACACTTACAATAAGTGATTAATTGACTAATTAATAAGTGATTGACTAAGAGCAACTTAAAATTAGTGTGTAAACTGAATTTGCTTTCTGCAAGTCTGTGTTATCAAACTGTCTGACAAACACATCCTGAAGATGGGCGATGACCACAAAAAGAAACAAGCTATCACGGAAAATGTCTCTGATGCTTTCCAGCTCTGCGGAACCAACCACCTCAACAACTAATGTTATAATACCTATCAATTATCTTTAAAACAATAAGCTAAGCATTTTGTTTTTAGTTAAAAATGAAATTAGATAATTTTTTTAATAATATCTCATTTGTGTGTTGCCATTTTCCCTGCTAAATTGATCAATGCCAAAATTAAATTTGCTAAAAAAAATCACCTCTACTTCTCTATCATTCATTTGACCGGTTTATGGTAAGAATAAACATATGTAAAATACCGCGCCTATCGTATCCGTTACAGCAAAATGTTAATGCAACTATATAGGTATAGTATCATATTTTTATTGCCAAATAAAACAATCTGTTTTTGAAAAATAATCTTTTGGATTTTGAAAAAAATGTGGCATCTCTTAAAAAACTGCAATAAAAAAATATTAACCGCCCAAAATTTTTTTATGATTTTGTTACAATGATCTCAGTTTAGTTGAAAATAAAAAAAAAAAAGGACTAATAACCGCGGTTGAAATGAGGCGAAGGACATGCCTACTTTTGAATATTATTTTTAAATATGACAACTCAAATATAATATGTTAAAATATTGTAACACATTAGAAAACAGAATATTTCATGCCAACTGTTATATATCTAGTTTTGCCAATGTTTAACTATTTATTATGTTCTTTTCCAAAGTTTCCTAATACTATATTTTAATTATACAAAATTTATGTTTATATTAATTTAAATTGATGGGTTTAACATTATAAAAACTACGTGCCGGGAGGCATTATGTACTTGTGACTATTTCAGAGAATCGATTGGCTGAAAAATATATTAATTTAAATATAATACTTTTAGCACACTTTTTGTATGGACAATTAGTGGATAAAAATCACGATTTTTGTAAGCACAATAATAACTAGTAGTTTACTAGTGTCAGATATTTTCAAATAGCAATCAATTAATAATAACTAGTTTTAACTAGCCAATATTAGGTTTTATTTATTAAAACCGGTTCAAACCGGTGTTTAAATAATTAAGCCGTATTTTAACCAATAATGAAAATTTGATTTGATTCAAATTAGGTTAAATAAATCGATTAATGTTTAAATTTTTACTAATTTACAAATTGGTTTTGATTATATAGAAATTAATTAATTAATAGTATTCATGTAAAATATAGAAACCATCATTTATTTAGAATGAACGAAAATTTGTATACCTAAAATAAAGTCTATCCATATGTAACAAATTTAAGAAACAAAAGTTTCAGGTTTCTCTAAATCTGAAAAAAAAAAACAACATTTGTTTTGAAACTTTTCCATGAAAACTGTAGATTCTGAGATGGCAGAGATGTTAAGCTTGAGTGTAAAGAGTATAGTCGAGTAGCAGTTAACTAAACAAGTCGTTAAATAGTTTTTCAACTGACAATTACTTGTTAAGTATGTAGTTGCAAAATGTAGTTTGTAGTTGTTTTTGCAATTATGTTTTACAACAACTAATGTAATTAAAGTTGGAATGCAAAATTTCCAACAATATTTTTTTTTTTTTTAATATAATGAATGTGAGAAGGAGAGAGAATGGATTTTAGAGAAATAAACTAGATGATATGCTGAACACTATATATTGAATAGAACGCACAAACTGCAACGACTTAACAGTAAAATAGAAGTTAGGTAACAGTAAAATTTTATAGTTTCTGTACCAAATTTAATGAAATTCGTCGAAAACTGAAAAAAGGTATAAAAACGCACTTTCGGTTTACTAATTTTCTTGAAACTCGGAATTATGGCAAATCTATTTATTTCTAATTAATTTTGTTTGGATGGTAGGAATTGTATAATCAACTATGATAGCATTTTAGAGAAAAA
>JAAEAF010009803.1:0-18017 GCA_011037195.1 Triatoma infestans
GTCGTAATTTTTTTTTTTTTAATTTTATGATAATAAATAATTGAAATCTTCGCAGATGAACTTTAATTTTATTTTCATATATTTAAATTTAGTTTTTAATAATAATTAAAAATATCTTACCTCGTAATCAGAGTTGTTAACAACCAACAAATGGTAAGAAGACCGTATTTCCAGAGTTGAAAGTATTGTTACTTCTTCTCACGTGTGATTCTAGTCGAAACAGATCTATTCTCTCAGAAGTATGGTAGACGGAAGGGCACGCGTAATTGTGTAATTTAACTCGTATTTATATTATATGCGAGCGGAAACGAAAATATAAGAAAAAAAAAAAAAAGGAAGAAGATGCTTAGCCCCAAGATCTTGCCCTGACTGATCAACAAGACTCTCCACACCAACTGAAAACTTTGTCCGCCAACTTGGGCTATTTATAATATTCTCACTTAGAGTAGAGGGGATGTTAGTTAGAGTGGATGGACAATTCAACAGAGAAAGAGTATGACTGTCTGGAGGTAGCTACAAATAGGATCACTTTTTTTTTTTTTAATTTTTGCTTGTTACTTGGTCTGGCTTACGCGAAGTATTTTTGTATTTTCGTACGATTTTTATTAGATCGCAAAATTATTTTATTTTTATTGTTATTGTTGTGAATTTCTCTTAAGTTCCCACAAAGAATACAGATTAAGAAAAATGCTTCTTGTCAGTAAACGTTTCTATCAAATACTGCACTTTCTCTTACAGCTGTAACAGGAAGTATTGAGATCGTGTCAAGTATTATAAAATAAGGTTTTCACCGGAAATTAATGATTTGAGATATCTTCTAAATACCAACAAAAATCTGGTGGGAAACAAAGGTTATAAAACTGACAGAATTACACTTGCAAATTTTAATTCAATTTCCCTAGCATGAATATAGAAGTGGTAGGGTATATGTTATATTAAAAATCTATTCCGGTTAACATATTTTCTTGAAATTTGGAATTGTAGTAACGGTTTTAATCCAGTCTAATATTACGTTGGTGGTAGAACCATACATGGTACTTAGAAGAAGTACTTTAAAAGAGAGCTTAAATTTACTATTCCCCCCTAACTCCAACCCCCCAAAAAACAATTTTTCCTGAAAAATGTTGCAAATAAAAGTGATAGGCATTTTATGTAATTACATACTTAATATCCGCTTACTCCTTTAAGATGAAACATTGCAATGATGTAAAATTTTCGATATCGAGTTATCACCGAGAATATATGTTTTAAGGTCCCCTCAGTTAGAAAAAATCTGGTGTGAAACACTCACACAACTTTCTCTTACTCCAGTACTCAAAATTATAATTGATAAATTTTATAGTTAGTGTACCAAATTTAATGAAATTCGTCGAAAAGTGAAACACTGTCCAGTAAAACTGTCCGGTTTACTAATTTGAAACTCGGAATTTGGGTCATATATTAATGTCTAGTTATTTCAATTTGGATGACAGAATTATATAATCAACTGTGATAGCATTTTAAAGAAAAACATAACCCTCCTCCCCCAAAAGTCCCCTTAAATGAATTTATCAGGGGAAAAGTTTCAAATAAAAGTTGCAGCTCTTTATATGTATAGTTAACAACGCTGGTTTAAAGAAAATCGTTGGAGTCTTTTCGAGAAAATACCAGAAAACTGAAAATTATATTTCAGTAAAACGCACTTCCGGTTATCTATTTTTTTTCAAACTCGGAACTTCAACAACATATTTAATTCCAATTAACATTATTTAGATGACAGAATTGTCTAATATACTGAAACAGCAGTTAAGATGAAAACCTAACCCCCCCCCTCCCCCAGAAGTGCCCTTAAATGAATTTTCCTGGAGAAATGTTTCAAATAAAAGTTGTAGCTCTTTGTATGTGTAGTTGATATACCAAGTTTAAAGAAAATCTTCGGAGCCACTTTTGAGAAAATTGGAAAAACGTAAAAAAAAAAACTAGTAAAGTGGTACTTCCGGTTGAGGAATATTGACACATAACGCACCGTCAGATCCCATGGTGATACCTAAACGTAATATCAAGTTTGAACTTTCTACGATTTTCGTTTTTGAGCTATGCTGTTCACATACATACACACACACAGACCACACACAGACCACACACACACACACACAGACCATTCGCTAAAACCACTTTTTTGGACTCAGGGGACTCAAAAACCGGATATTTCCGGTCAAAACTCGATATCGAAATTTGGCCACGATTGACTACTTCCTCTTACTAGGAGTAAGAGAAAGTAAAAATAATAAAATAAACAGAATGCCATCTTTAATCTTACACATTGGATGTGAGTTATTTCAATATTATTAACAGAAAAAAAAAAAAAACGAGCGTAGTTTTGAATCTTACTAGAATTTTGGTATTTTTATAAATCAATATCGTTATATAGTAAAGATTAAACACAGCCGAGTGACTTTTGAAATGTTGATCTGTTTCAACTTGTAAAAGTTTATATAAATTCAATTTGATATCAACTTTAACCTGGCCATTCATTTTTTTAGTTCTATAGTTCAATTAAATATTAAGATGCAAATTTATTGCAGAATACATGCTGGCCAAGATTAATACAACAAAGTAAATAATATAAAATATTAAATTAGATAAAGAAAATGTAACAAAAATTAGAGAAAATGTAAATTCAAACTAAAATAGATGAATGAATAAATCAATTTCATTACAAATGTAAATGAGATAAGAGTAAATACCGTCAAGCGACCATTTCAAATATATAAGATATGAAAGGCGGCCGGCGCCTAAGGGTTAACTTTTACCATTTGAAACATTATTGTGTACAACTGTACACGTCTAAAATAATAGGTTTAAAATTTTATTTATGTTTTATAAGGCAGTTTATGTAGAGCCGCGGGAATGCATATTTTTTTTATTTTATTTCCGAGTAAGTTTGCATTAAATCCAGTGTCATATTGAAAATAAAAGCGGATTATTGTTTAAAGTCTGATTCGAGCGAAAAGGAAGTAAATATTATTATTATTATTTTGGAGCGTGTACACTTAGTGTATTGCGACTCTCTTGTGCGGCTTTCTCAGCGTACAGCTGGGGCCTGGGCAAGTTCTCCCTTTACAGACAACACCGCCCATTACCGGACAGTGATCTGTAAAGGCTCCTAGGAAAAGAAACTAACATTACATGATAATATATAAAATGAACTCTGGAACTCCATGTGGAAGTCCAACGCGCTAATACTCTCCCTAAAATCAATAAAAAAAAATCTGGTGTGAAACACTCACACAACTTTCTCTTACTCCAGTTCTCAAAATTATAATTGACAAATTTAATAGTTTGTGTACCAAATTTAACGAAATTCGTCGAAAACTGAAAAACTGTTCAGTAAAACTCACTTCTGCTTTTCTTGAAACTCGGACATATTAACAATCTATTTATTTCTAATTATTTTTGTTTGGATGATAAATTGTATATCAACTAGATAGCATTTTATAGGAAGCTTCAACCCCACCACTCCCCTAAAAGTGCCCTTAAATGAATTTTCCCAGAAAAATGTTACAAATAAATGATGTAGATCGTTGCATGCTTAGTTTATATATGATGTTTCAAGAAAATCGTTGGAGCCATTTTTGAGGAAATCGCGAAAAAGTGAAAAAAAAAAATCATTTAGTAAACTGGTAAAGTAAACGCACTTCCGGTTATCCGATTTTTTTTCAAACTCGGAAATTCAACAACATATTCAATTCTAATTAACATTATTTAGATGGCAGAATTGTCTAATAAACTGAAATAGCACTTTAGATGAAAACCTCCACTCCACCCCTCCACAAAGAATTGCCTTGACATGAATTTTCCCCGGAGAATGGTTGCAAATCAATGTTGTAGTTTGTTAGGATGTGTATTGTATATAACAAGTTTGACGAAAATCGTTGGAGCCATTTTTTGAGAAAATCGCAAACGTAAAAAAAAAAAAAAAACTAGTAAAGATTGTACGTCCGGTTGAAGAATTTTCACATATACCCACTGTCGGATCCCATGGTCTAATTAAACGAATATCAAGTTCGAACTCCTACGATTTCTCGTTGTTTGAGCTAGGCTGTCATATACATCCCACAGCCACACACACACACAGACCATTTGCTAAAAACCACTTTTTTGGACTCAGAGGACCTCAAAACGGATATTTCCTGTGAAAACTAGATATCAAAAATTTGACACGATTACAATACTTCCTCTTACTAGGAGTAAGAGAAAGTAAAAAAGTTATGAAATTTCAAAAAATACTTTACGATCAAATACGTAAATACATCACGACAAATTTCGATTATTGATGTTTATAAAAAGAAGAGAATGTAATAGAGTTTGAGACCTAATTCTCACTAACTATCGTTAAGTAATCATTCCAAATCTACTTGACATATTGAAACTATTGTAGTTCTAGATTACATATTGTAGTTCTATGGATTTAGATCTACGTTTCGGGATTTTAAGTTATTATTGAAATTTAAGACATATTTTAGACAAATCTAAATTTATTAATTTTTTTTTTAAATTTATTAATACATTAATTAATATTGTAACACAGTCACAAATCAATAAAACGCAGTTGTTCACAATATTTACACTATATATTACTCATCACCACACATTACAAAATATAAAGTTGTGATAATTATTGTCAATAAAAATAAACTTTATATTATATTACGTCTATAATATTTGCTGGTTTCAGGCCTTAATTACAGAAAAAATGTATATTTAATGTTTTAAGAAACCAACCACCGTTATTTTGGACGTAAAGAAGGGAAGGGCAGAATTTGTTTTCAAATTGGAAGAGTTAAGAAACAGCAATTGAAAGTAGTTTTTAAGTATCATTAAGCATCTATATTTTCAGATAAATTCATGCAGCGAAAAATGAAAGCAATAGAATTTTGGATCGGTTATGTTTAGCCCACTTCATAAAGTACCTATAGTGTCGTCCTAACAAGCACCTACTTAGCTTCTAGAGGGAATCTGATAGCCTAAACCTTTTTTTTATACCCTAAATAAGCTTCACCTCCATCTTATAGCCTTCATCTTATCACCTCTTTAATCCCAGGAACTCTGACCGGTTTCTGCCTAAACGTATCTCTCTGGATTCCCAGATGATTTCCTTCTTTATCAATAATTTGCCTTCCAATCAATCCCCACCAAATGGTAATATTCTCCGTGCATGGGAGGCGCCATAAAATCTGATTGGTAATGCTAATCCGGAATCAAACTGAACCCCCATAGCTAAGCGAACATGAAAGGGAAACAACGGATTCGATGACTGGATTCTCCTCTGACATGACGAATAATGATTAAATAGGAATAGCGTAACTAAGAGTTTTTCGAAGAGACTAACAACTAGAGAAACTAAGAAGCATTTTACTTAACAAGAATGAAATTAGCCTATTGTGGTGGTTGGTTCCGCAGAGCTGGAAAGCATCAGAGACATTTTCCGTGGTAGCCTGCTTCATTTTGTAGTCATCGACGGGTTTCGGGCGTTCGCCCATCTTCAGGATGCGTTTGTCAAGACAGTGTTATAACAGACCTTTGGCCATAGCAAAATTCGTTCTCCACTCTGAATGTACACTCTGAGTGTACACTCTGTTGTACATTCAGTGTACACTTCAGTTTGTACACTCTGAGTGTATAAACTGAATTTGCTCTGTGTAAGTCTGTGTTATCACACTGTCTGACAAACGCATCCTGAAGATGGGCGAAGATGGTCGATGACCACAAAAGGAACCAGGCTACCACGGAAAATGAAATTGACCTACCTTTGGTAATCTAAAATTAAAATAGTGTTTCGAAGTATCTCCACTTTAGTGCACGATGTTCTTGGTGCATTAAGCATTTTATTGCATCGTACGTAGAATGTTTTGCACAAATAATTAATGATAAAAGGTTATATCTTTAAAAAACAAAACTAAATCCATGTCATAAATATATGCGTGAAAACTGCATATTATTATGAAATTGAAAAACAAAATAGACTTCAAACATGAACAAATGTTTAATTATGGAATCGTAATAAAAATTTCAATTTAATTGTCTCGAAAATTCCAATTTTGAAACATTTTTATATAAATTAGTTTATATTGGTTGCAATTAGCAGCGAAAATATCGTAATAATTTACTAACAAACTAATACATCCAATGATTAATATTGTTAAAATCAAATAATATTGATCTTCCCAATGATAAGCGTCATTTAATAGGGAACAAATTAAATTTACTTAACTATATAGGAATGTAATATAATTCTGATCTGTTTAGTTACAAACCCTCATGGTTCCATAATCCTAAACTCAATCGGGAATTAACTAGATTTGATTAACTCCTTGTTTGTTAATTCAGTTATATATACAAGCTATATTGGCTTTAAGTCCATAACCTGTCCAGTGAATTATATATGTGCAATCACTTTAAATTAGATTAAATTGTGCTCGGCGTTACAGCGTTACTAATAATAATTATGTATTAGATAGTAATTAAAATATATATCAATGAGCGTAACGCAATATTAGAGTTAAACTTTTAAAGATCACAGTGATATATAAATTAGATAACTAAATATGTCTTAGCTACTATTGATTTTATCTTATAACTCGTTTTCATAAATTAAAAAGTCATGCTGTATGATTGAGGAGTGGCGTTTGGTAGACTGGTTATGAGCATGGACTTGTAACTGGGAGGCAGCCAATTCGAATTCCGCGTATCAAAATAAATCCCAAATTAGTAGCCTATGCCATGCCGTATTAATAAAAAGAATCTGATACTGTCGCATATTTAAAAACCCCGCGAATTTAAACTGTTTAGATTGCCACGGCAGTTTTTGTCTGTTCCCGCCAGGCGAACTCAGCTGTTCTAATCGTGGGTTATTAACCCTAATTTATTTAAATTTCATGTTTAAAACCATTTTTCGTCACACTTAAGGTGTAAAACATTTTTATATTATTTTTATTATGTTGGCTGAAACTCTGCGAAGTATCTAATTGAGCCCAGCTCAGGCACTATTTGTCTTACCTTCAGCCAATCAAATTCATTCTTTTGGCGTACATATAATTTTTTCTTTCCACCAACTTCCGCCCTTCACTTTTTCTTTTTTCGTCACTGCCCACTTCAACTTTAACTTTAGCTCGTCTTGTGTGCCAGCCATTATGTAACTTTATCTCGCCTCTGTGTGTGGCATTATCAGTGCTTTTGTATGCGTTTTTGTCAGTGGAAATTTCATTTTTTGTGGCCTACAGCTCAAATTTACTTCAGCTATTGCAGTTGTACAATTTTAAAGTCGATTCTATCTCTGGTCTGTGGAATCGTCATTTCACCACGTTGGGCTGTGGAATTCTCCAACCTTTTTTCAGCTAATTTGCTCTTGCAACACATACCACTACAACTCATCCATACCAAGCTTGGTACTGGTAAGGATTCAGCTTGTTGGGTAACGTAGCTCTTATTCACTATTTTTTATTAATTACTATTATTTATTATTATATTTTCTTATTTCTTTCGAGCTACTTACCTTTACATATTTAAGTGTTGCATTTTAACCATAACTCTTGGCAAGACATTTGTGCAGAGTGGTTAAATTCACTTCAACTTGGCTACTAACAAGTTCTCCACTTACTTCAAGGCTGAAACCAGAACTAAGCACCTTTCTTATACGAGAATAGCTGTTTCGCCTGGCACATCGACAACCACTGCAAACGCTTAAATCTTCACATTATTTGGTCAAGGTTAAGGTATAATTCTTTACCTATTCATTTCTTGTTCTATTTAACAACTATTTCATTGTATAGCTCAATCCTTCACTGCGAAGGTGTATCTGTACCTTGACCCACTCAATTACCTTATATCTGTGACCACTTGTCTTCAGTTAAACTATTTCGTTAAATTCTATTTGATCTTCATTATTCAGGTTACACCCTGATGGTCCTCCGAATTGGAAATTGACACCCGCCTCATGGAAAAGGACATGGTGCTCGCTGTCCGGCTATAGAGCCCGTCCGTTTAGCGTGTAAGCTCGAGCATGCTGGCTTGGTGTATTTTCTCCATGGCGACGCTACCACAATTGCTTCCGACTGGACTATAGGTAGCATCAAGCCTATTCTGCTCTAAGCTCTGTGCGGAGCGTTTAAAAATAAAACTGTATTGTGGATACCGGAAGGTCAAGACCTTAATAAATATAGATTTCCTTGTTTGTTAACTCTTGATGGTGTTTTTCTGGACCCCCCCCAGGTCTTCATTTCAGGTTCTTACTTTTGGACATTAACCTTTCCACACAGATACGAATAATCACAAAACTGTCTATTATTACAATTATTGTAATTAATTATAATTTAAACAAATTTTCTTCAAATATTAAAATAATAAAAAAATTAACGTTTTATATGTAGATTCTGGAGATCATTACAATATTTACATAATGTTCTCAAGACATAAGAGATATCCGAAGGCGGACTTCATAAGAATGTTTATCTGTATCCGCCACAAAACTTGAAATTGTCCAGTTTAGATTTAAGTCTAACGATATCTATCTCCTATAAACCTCTGTTATCCAATTTTAATGGAAAATAAAGTTATAAGTAAATAAAGTTAACTGCTTTATGCAGTTTACAGGAAATCTTGGAATACTGTCAAAGAAATTTCTAAACATTTCAGAAACATGTTCAGTAAAGTTGCATTATCCGATATATTTTTCATCAAATTCTAGCAATGTATTCTATTATAAAGGTGATAGAATCTTAAACTGTAATGAACTGGTAATTTGGCAAAAACTAGATGCAGCACCACCAAAACATTTGAAAAAAACATTTGTCCGAAAGATTGTTAAAAAATTTACACCAAAAATTTCTAAATGTGTGTGAGTTTGTATGCGAAGGTTTAAGAAAATTATTTCAACAATATAGCGTCCGTAGGGAAAGTGAATAAAATAAAATTAAAATTTAAATAATCGTATATAACTGTACAAAATAAACATTGTATACTCTCGCTATTAATACCACAAAATAACTAATATGTTTCTCTCATGTTAGTGTGTGTGTGGATCGTATCTCTCGCTCGCCTGTACTTGGAACTTACGATGTTTTTACTTCGTAAAAACGAGTTATTCTAAAACAAACAGTTAGTTGCTCTGCCGCTCTGTTAGTGCACACATTACCTAGTTGAATTTATTTCACTTTTGCTGTGGCCATATCTCGAACATTATTCGACATTTTTTTTGTACGCCTATGTACAATCAACACTTTAAACCATTGTGGAACTTGCGGTACCACCATCCTCTTTAAACTTTCTACATCAGAATACCATCTTCATCATCATCATCAAGACGAGCAAGGTTATCTTCTATTTACCAGCATCAATACCAGATCAGAGGCGACGACACTGGCACAGCTCTAGCGACATCATTATTTACTCAGTTCAGGCGACAGAGAAACATAATATAAAATTACTAGTAAATACAAACATCATTCATCTATCTTATATCATTTGTAAGTGAGTTCATCTTCCCTTATTTTTATACGAAATACAGTCCACTTTAAAAATAATCAGTTTATCCTTATTCATTTATTTTATTTATTGACGGTACAATAATCGTAGAGGAGCAACAATCTGCATATTGGCCGTTCCAAACAGTTTCTAGAAAATGTTAGAAAAGTTAAACAAACCGTTCAGTAAAGGTTGCGGTTGGTTCCGCAGAGCTGGAAAAGCATCAGAGATATTTTGTCTGCAATAGCCTGGTTCGCCCTTCATCAGGATGTTTTGGTCAAAACAGTGTGATAACACGGACTTGCGCAGAGGAAATTCAGTTTATACACTCCTGTAAAAAAAAAAAAAAATGTACGTTGAACTTGCTCCTGTGTTATCACACTGTTTTGACAAAAACATGCTGATGAAAGGCTGAAATCGATTATTGACCATAAAAAGGTGCAGGCTTTCATGGAAAATAACTTTGATTCAGGAAAGGAATACACGCAGAGCATAATAAATTTACACACATTCACAGAACATAAATTAATTCCTGAAAATTTTGCCATACATATGTAACATATAACATCGAAATTTTAATTTATTTCATTTATTTTATATATAAGAAATATAACTTGAGAAAGCCTGTGTACTCATAAACTTTCACATTTACACATTGTAATCTTTACAGACATACTATATACTATATAAACGCATCGGCGAGATCTTTAATCGCAAAGGATTTGGTATTATAGCCACTCCTTCTACACAGCTACCATATTTATAATATTTAGGTATTAAAAGCAATCTAATTGTTTATATCATGTGAACACGTTAGAAAAAGGCTAAGTGATTCAGGTTGGGACAATATAACCAGGGCAGGAAGAGTCTGTAGCTATACTTCTTGTACTTTCTATTATAGGTCCACCACAATTAAAAGGAACTGAAAGTGGACATGTTGATCCTCTATCCAGAAGAGAGACTTGTCCAAAAACAAACCAACAGGATTACACCTGTCCCTGTTAATACTCAGACAAATGTAATTTGCTACGAATAGTATCTAAATCCCTGTCGCCTATGTATAAGATACTGACAGTTACAAAAAAAATATAAATAAATCAAAATAAATCGCTATTCTTAAATTTACTTAACTTATTTATATTTAATTTATAAGTAAGTCTGTTAACTTAGTAATAGTAACATATTAGCTTAGTAGTAAACGATTTAAAGTATTTGCAACTTAAGAAATCTCCAATCATTCTTCTGAAGACCTGCAATCATTAACAATAATTTATTATTAGATTAAAGAACCACATCCTAGAAACGAACAAAGATTGGCTTTCACTCTTCAATCTCACATATTTACTCCAAACTCCAAATTATTAACCATTTGATTGTTTGCCTTTAAGCGATTTTGGAAGTAGCTCGATATAATACGAATAATACTCGATATAATATTTCGATATAATACTCGTACATAGAAGTGGTAATTTAGATGAAAGTACTCTGACACACGTCACACTTTTCGAACACTTCGCCCTAAAATATTTTTTGTTTTTTTAACTTTCCAATAAGAACTTTTATGCAATTAAATATTAAATATACCAAGTTCAAACAAAATCATTGGAAATATTTCAAGCCAAAGTCGCTGCAGTAGATAAAAGTCCTGTAAAGAAATAATCCCTCCCCTCAAACCGTAGGCAGATTGAAGTTTTTTTCGATTTTTTGAACAAAAAAAAAGTGGTCGTGACCCACATTGCCTGGACTAGTAAAAGTGGAACTGTTTGGCGTGCAACATTGGATTAAATTGCATTTTTCTACTGTGCACTTTTTAGTGTGTTTCTATTCATGGAAGTGCATAGCATCACCTACTACATCGAATTTCCTCTAATCAATAAAGATAAAAAATATGTTGTAAGTATGTTACAATTTGGTATTTAATAATATTTCATATGAACGTGTTATACAACCTCGCATTGTGTGATAGTAATTTACAATTAAATAGATAAAAAAATTATAAAACAATAAATTAAATATAATATAGTTTTACTTCCTCTTACTCCTAGTAAGAGGAAGTATTGTAATCGTACCACATTTTCGATATCGAGTTTTCACCATATATATCCGTTTTGAGGTCCCCTGAGTTCAAAAAATGTTTTTTAGAAAATGGTGTGTGTATGTGAACAACATAGCTCAAAAACGAAAAATCGTAGAAAGTTCAATCATGATATTCCGTGTAGATATCACCCTGGGATCCGACAGTAGGTCACATCTCAAAATTCCTCTACCGGAAGTACCACTTTACTGAATTTTTTTTCTCACTTTTTTGCAATTTTCTCAAAAATGGCTCCTACGATTATCTACAAACATTTTATATCAACTACACATACAAAAATTTACAACTTTTATTTGAATTAATTTCTCTGGGGAAATTCATTTAAGAAAACTTTTGGGGGTCAGGTTAAGAGGTGGGGGTCAGGTTTTCCTAATTTCAGTTTACTATATACCATTCTGTCATCTAAATAATATTAATTAGAATTAAATGTGTTGTTGAAATTCCGAGTCTGCAAAAAAAAATTGAATGACCGGAAGTGCGTATTTACTGAAATGTATTTTTCAGTTCTCAGGTATTTGGTCGAAAACGGCTCCAATGATTTTCTAAAAGTAGGTATGTGAACTACAAATATACATATACGGCCAAAATTCCGAGTTTCCAGAAAATTAGCAGACCGGAAGTGCGCTTTTACTGAACAATTTCTTTTTTCAGTTTTTCGACGCACTCGGATGAATTTCATTAAATTTGGAACACTTAGTATAAAATTGTCAATTACAATTTTGAAAACTGGAGTAAGAGAAAGTTGTGTGAGTGTTTCACACCAGATTTTTTTTTTTTTTTTTATTCACCTTGATCATTTCTTATTTCTACAAAAGTCATGTATTTTTGCATTGTATAACAAGTGTTTTTTAAATTTTATTTGATGCTAATTTAATAGGTTTGGTGATAGCAGTGAGAGATTAGAAGTGTGTACTGCTAGATTTTAGTGCAGCATTGTATTCGAATTCTAGCCTAGTCCTCGGTTTAAAAATATTATGTATATTAAAATGTAATATGTGTTCCTACTCAAGACCTCCGTCTACAAAATCTGAGTGCCAGTTGGACATAAAACTCTCCCGCAGAAATACGCGTAGATTACTTTATTTGAAAGGGAGTAAAATGGCACTTTCATACCTCGAGTTTAGAAACGAGAGTTGGAAAAAATCACTTTACTCCCGCATCAAAAATTATACTGCTTATTCTGTAACAGCTGAAGCTATATATATAAAGAAAAGGACAAAAGAAAATGAAAATGAAAATAAAAATGACTATTTAACAACACAGAAGAAGTTTTCAATAAAAGATAACTGAAATTAAAGTTGAAGAAGGGTTAATGATTGACATTGTATTTATTAATTGATTTTCTCTTCACAAAATCTGTTTTATCACACTGTTTATTAAGACATAATGATGATGGGCAATCGCCTGAAACAAGTTATATTGATTTTAAAAATCTAAAGGTTAAATAATATTTAATTCAAGAACTTAAACTTTTTGTTTAAATTTATTTTCATACTTTTAAACTTACCTTAAAAATTGTCTAATGATAGTTGGCAGCATTGCAATCTCTTGTAATCCTCCTTTGTTGTTTTCTACAAATCATACAATTTTATCCACTGAATTTAGCCGATTAAAACACCATTTCTTTAAATTTATATTTTCTATTTTAAACTTTAATTTAAAATTTTTCGTTTTTTTTATTCGCCAGGTTTTATGCTATCCAAAGCCACTCTGGGCCCATTAACTACCCCAAAGCTCCGAGCCTTCTCAGTGTAATGCCGGTTTCTGGGCAATGTTCATTCGTTGCAGACAGCACTGTCCATTAACAGTCAGTCAAGTGAGTTGTAGGCGCTCCGAGGCCGGGAAAATCTAAGAACAGCGCTGCTAGCTTCGAACCCTAGACCTCCTTGTTTCAAATCCAACACTCTATCACTGAGCTAACCTCGCCTCTGATCTTATTGCACAACTATAATAGAACAAAATAATTTAATTATGCAATTATGAGCGAAAAATTATTAACTAAAATAGAACGCGCAAGTGTAGGCGTTAGAATCTCTGAAACAACGTTGCCAGCCAATGGCTAAGTTCAAGTGAAAGTACGAGTTCGTGGATCCTGAAGGTATTCCAAATTGTTACTGTATAGGCGATCAGAATATGTGTAATCGTGTTAATATCTTTAAACTATATGGTAACATTTTCTTAATTGATCTTTGTGTTGAGACCCTGAGACTGTTAGTACACTTTTAATTAGTAAATCTCTAATAGTATTATTTAAAAAAATAATTATTTTATTAATTAAATAATATTATAAAAATCGTTTACCAACACATCTAAGTTCATTGAAAATCTTTTTTGAAAAGAAATTTTCTACCTTAAGTTAACATTTATAATAATAAAGGTATTGTGTTTTGTATTGCTATAGACCGGAAGTCTATTCGCAGGGAGTTCAATATGAAGTTAATACCGCTGGCATACCTGATATCTTTTATAGAAAAGAATACTATTACCCGTTCTATGTTACCTAACCGTACAAATCTCGTTATGCATTTACCATTTATGATCAAACCCAGGTGGCGTTAGTGTTCAGAATATAGCCAGATGACCAAAACGAACACAAAAGAAATTCTACGGGCCAACAGTTAAATTGCCCGCAATAATAGGCATGGCGGAGTGAAAATGCCATTCTAAAAAGAAAAAAAAAAGAAAGCAAAAAGGAAAAAAAAGCTAAAAAAAATGCTTCACTACTACTATATAGCCATTAGCAATAACTGAAAGTAGGCGGGTGGGGTTGGGTTTTTGTTCGAAAATTGACTACCATTTATCCGCCGGCGTGTCTTTTGTAGTCCAGAACAAATGACATATTACTTCACCTCTTGGGGAAGCATTGTGCAAGTTATATAATTTGTTAAATTCCGTTAATAAATTTTGAAGTTGCGATCTTAAGATATTGCCTTTAGTTATCCTCTCGTAATAATGGTATTTTTTAAATAATACTTTTTTTTTTAATTTCCTTTTTTTACATTATTTAATGGCCTTTTTTTTTAATTTATTCTAATTGACTAATATCAGAGTGTACATGATATATAAATTCTCTAATTTGCTATAAACCGTCATTTTTTTAACATTAGTCCTACAATATCTCGATAGGTTGGGCCACTGGTCATTTCCTTTTTAGCGTTTTAAGCGGCCCCTACACGGTCAATAATATTGTCAATATTGGTATTGACAATATAACCATCAATACTCGTGCTAAAAGGTCTCAATACTTCATTACCTTACACGATCAAAATTATTGTCAATATTTTTGTCAATAACTTTGCTCAGTACTTACTACTTCTGCCACTAGGAGAGTGAATCTACGTGGTTTTACTCGGTTTTTTGCTGTTTTTTTTCCCTTCCAAAAAAATGAATAAAAGTAATGCGTTTGGCACTACTCGTCAAGTGAAACACAAACCAAGAGATTGTTGGACCATTTTTGAAAAAACAGTACAGAAATATGTGAGAAAGTATAAGTGTTAGGGAAAGATTAGCCTTAGCCCTGAGGTACTTGGCCACAGGAAGAAATTTTGAAGACTTGAAGTTTTCAGTCATAATGTCCCCAACAACTATCAGCAAAGCTGTAATAGAAACCTGTGAAACCTTCATATATTGCCTACAAGATTTTGAAAAAAATTACAATCACCTTTAAAAATTTGTATGATTGAAGTTTTATTTTAATACAAAATCTTTCCAAAGTAAGGTATTGTATCACTGTTATTGAGGTTAGTTTCAACGTTGTATAAAACTACTGAACTGAGTATTGGCGCCGCCCCTACACGTCAATATTATTGTCAATATCCTCTCCAATTCTCAGTATTGATACACGAAAATCATAAAATCCGGATTTCATCAATACTCTTATCAATACCGACCGTGAATACAATTTTTTCACCTTACACGGTCAATATTATGGTCAATACGCTAAGGTATTGTCAATATTATTGAGCGTGTACAGGCCGCTTTAGACGCGTTTTTAGATATGAGCTAAGAAATCACTTTAGCGTAGTAACATTGAATAAGTGAAGTTAACATGAGGCTAGATCCCTCAAGAACCCCATCAAAATCAATTCTTCAAAATAAAAATAATTCAATTCACATAAAAGTAATAGTTTTACGAATAAGTAGTCAGCATACCAACTTAAAAAAAAAAAAATCTGGTGTGAAACACTCACACAACTTTCTCTTACTCCTGTTCTCAAAATTATAATTGACAAATGATATAGTTTGTGCACCAAATTTAACGAAATTCGTCAAAAACTGACAAACTTATCGGTAAATTCGCACTTCTGGCTTACTAATTATCTTAAAACTTCTAATTTTGGCCATCTATTTATTTCTAATTAATTTTGTTTGGATAATAGAATAATATAATCAACTACGATACCACTTTAGAGAAGCTGTAACCCCACCCCTTCCCTAAAAGTGCCCTTAAATGAATGTTTCCAGTGAAATGTTTTAAGTAAAAGTTGTAGATCTTTGTATGCGTAGTTCATATACTAAGTTTTAAGAAAATCATTGGAGTCATTTTTGAGAAAATCGCGAAAAAGTGAAAAAAAACATTTAGTAAAGTGGTAAAGTAAACGCAGTTCCGGTTATGCGATTTATTTCAAACTTGGAATTTCAACAATATATTTAATTCTAATTATAATTTAGATGAGCGAATTGTCCAATAAACTGTAATAGCACTTTAAATGAAAACCTAACCCCACAAGTGCCCTTAAATGAATTTTTCCAGAGAAATGTGTAAAATAAAAGTTGTAGCTCTTTGTATGTGTAGTTGAGTAAGTAGTTTGAAGAAAATCGTTGGAGCCATTTTTGAGAAAATCGCAAAAAAGTAAAAAAAAACATGTAATAAAGTGGTACTTCCGGTTGTGGAATTATGACAGATAACGTACTGTCAGATCCCATGGTGATACCTAAATGTAATATCAAATTTCAACTTTCTACGATTTTTCGATTTTGAGCTATACTGTTCACTCACACACACCATTTCCTAAAAACTACTTTTTTGGACTCAGGGGACCTCAAAACGGATATTTCCGGTGAAAACTCGATATCGAAAATTTGACATGATTACAATACTTCCTCTTACTAGAGTAAGAGAATGTAATAAACCTTGCAGTGGTTTTGATAAAATTATTTTATTAAATTATGGAATTATTACATTTCCAATGATCTAATGTAAGTTGGAAACTGAAACGAACTAAAACAAAAACAAAAAAATCGTTCACTAGGGTAATACTTCTGGTGACGGTTTATATCGAAACCTTAGAGTTGGATGGAATGGTGGTAAACGATAGGATTATTTCAAGTTTGAACTTCCAGTGGTTTTTTTGAGATATTCTTTTCAAACACAAATAAATCATTCACTAAAAGCAATTTGTTCCATTTTAAGGGGGGGGGAGGGGGTAAAAACCTATACTTCATAATCAAATTCGAAAATTTGACAAGATCACAATACTTCTTTGTATATTAGTTAGCGATTATTTTTTGGAGTATTTTGACCGTGGCGTTCTGTCACTTGTATTGACACATCAAGGAAAATTGTAAATACAACCTAGCCATGAAATGACTTCCTACTTAAGTCTTCGAACGCTTGCAGTCGTCATAGGATGAAGCATCCCGTAATGAGACCTTTTAAGGAATCCAGAAATACTAGTGTTATGTTTCCGTTTTCCCCATTATTAAGAAAACACTCCCAATATTAAGAAATGATGTTTCCACTGATGACTCCAGAAATGATGTTTTATATTTCTTGGTTTATACAACTAGCAAAAATGTTAATTTCAAAGGAAATGCAAAAAAATAAAGGAAAAATGATGTAAATGATTTAAATGAACGGAAAAAAAAGAAGTAGGAGGACTTAGTGGCTAATAATTTAGACTGGATAAAATTCCATATATTCTAAGTGCATTTTTCCCTTAGTAGGACAGGTCTGAGGACCTTGGTGGGTGTAGTGACTGGACACACTTGGGTTTCTAGTCACTTGTTTAACATAGGGAGAAGGACGTCTAGTCCCATTTGTCAGAATTGCGATGACGCAGTCAGGGAAACGGTGTATCACTATTTATGTCAATGTCCCCGTTTCGCTTGTACTAGGTTTCGCGTATTTTGGAGGGTACCACTCTCGCAGGACTGTCTGGGCGAGTTGGAGTTAAAGGATATCTTGGGATATTGTAGACTGACCCGTAGGCTACCGGGGAAGACGATTTAAGGGGATGATATGGGGGGGTATCGGGGGGATAACAGCCATATAGGCTTAGGTCTCATGCCACCAGGCACCTGGTTTATTAATAATAAGTGAATTTTATTTTGAATTGAAATTATGTAATATGCAATTTAAAAAATTATCAAAAAAATGCAATAAAAAAAAATAAATAAATAAATAAAAGTGTTATGATAA
>JAAEAF010009804.1:0-26354 GCA_011037195.1 Triatoma infestans
TTTTTTTTTTGCGGCGCATCGACAGCGGTGGCCATTAGCGCCTCAGCAGTATTAATTCTTCGCGAACTTGGATGGCACCAAATTTCTCGTAACGTCCTTCACAACTTCTCTAAGAAGTTGGAGGAGCCCGAGGTTGAATGATCGCCCGCCATTCTCGAACACAAGACCATCGAAACCTGTCGATGGGTGAGGAAAACGGTAGCAGTGAAGGTACAGTCCCTTAACTTCCCTTTCATATAGCTATAACAAGCGTTAAATTTCCTTTGATAACTAAATTTAGAAAATTTTGAAACCATCATAATACTTGCTTTGTTTTTTGGTTATTTATTAACTTTATTGTATGAAAAAAAATCCACAAAATATCTTAAAAGATTCAAAATTTAAATAAAATATATAAATTTTTTGGGATGGGCAAAATAATAAATGAACAAAATGGGAATATGATTAATCAAATATAAATATATTAATTGACCTTCCACTAAGAATGGATTGTATATTAATTTTTAATTTGTTAATTTAGTATTATATTGTTGTGTAATAACTTACGAATTTTGTATTATATTGTTTAATGGATTTATTTATAATGGTTTAATGGGTCGCCGGTTTCAAGTTAATTATATGAATATTAAATTTTACTTTAACCGTTGGGTTTATGATATTTGTAATTTTATGAGATTGTAACTAATAAGAATATTTCAAACTAAAGTTCTGAACATTTAATGTAAGTCGTTATTTAAAAAAAAAAAAAAAAAATCTGGTGTGAAACGCTCTAAAGTTTCTCTAAAATTGACCCAACTTACTAATTTACCTAATTAGTCAGTATATAGTACCCAAAGTGGGTAATAATTGAAGTGAAAAATTACAGTCTAGGCGAAAGCGCCCAAAAAAAAAACATTTCAAATTTAATATCTCAGTTTCTTCAGACCTACTAAAAATCCATTTTTCCCGAAATAGTTTCAAATAAAAGTGATTACCGTACATTGTTGTAGGAGATTATTGCATTGCGACCGGAAAGATCTATTGTGCTCTCCTCAGCCTTCTCCAATGCACAGACGGCCTTCAAGCAGTGTTCTCTAGCTACAGACAACACTGCCCATCACCGGATCTCCGTGTAGGTCCCGGGGTAGAATAGGCCTACGGTATTCCCTTCCTGTCGTAGGAGGCGGCTAAAAGGGAGACCTTGCACTGGACAAGTCGTATCTTCTAATAAGATATGTATGAGTCCTTGTGTGGAAAGTAAAATCTAGTTGTGAATCTAGACATTTTGGCGTAGGCTTATGGCGAAGCCAACGCCCACCCTCCGGGGTGCAAACAGCCTCTGGATCTCCAGGATGGGGATTCCCTCCCCCAACCCATCCTGATCCTTTCCCCTTGCAGGGTAGGCTGCAAGTTACCTGGGTTACTGAAACCACTGTGCTTGAGGCAATGGACAGGAATTAGTAGATGGACATAAGACCTATCGGGCGTGCGATCAGTCACGCTAGCTCGTTAGAGTTGAAATACCGAACTACGGGCGCAAGCAACTTTCCGAACTAATTGCTTGCAATTGAGGTAGGATAGTGGCCGTGGTTTAACCAATAACTCCAATGACCGAGGTCATGAGGAGACTCACAATATAAAATTTAACCCGGAGCCAGCCCGCTGTTGCAAGCGTATTTGCTGGGTGTGCGCGGTTCACCAGAGTCTGCTAGAGAGTGCCTTCTCTAGCTTCTGGTAGTGGAGTGTGACCACGTTGTGGGATCACTCTGCGCGCTGGTTGAGCGTATCTCAACCTACCCTTAAATGGGTCAAGCAGGGGAAGGCTTCGGCACTTCTGCTATGGTCGGGCATGCACTAAAAGTGCTTCCATGGCCGTGAAATCCCCTTCTTGTTAAACGATCCCGTTGCTTGCAACAAGGGACCGGTAAACCGGAAAGGGTAGGTACGGTCTAGAAAAATCCCCCGAAGTACCAGGAGGAAAAGGGGTATACGGGAAGAGTGAGTGGTAGAGGCTCCTAGGAAGAGAAAATCTAAGGGTCGCATGCTGGATTCAAACCCGGGACCTCCGCGTTGCTAGTCCAGCACGATACCACTGAGCTAATCCCTTCCTTCTCCCTTGGCTTTCGCTAATTGGACAGAGACCCAAGTTTGTGTACTGTGTTTGTCCTTGTCTGTAAAGTGTGGAGTGCATGTAGTTAAAGTATATTTTGTACTGTTCTGACGAAGTGCATGGAGTACTGAGCTGTGGTAACCCGCTATTCCCCAAGTAACTGCATGCAACAGATATCCCTTGCTAGCAAAATAAAAGTGATTACGTATATATCTGTGCAATTAGCATATCAAGTTTAAAGAGAATTGTTGTAGGCGTTTTTCAAGAAAGGTCTAAAAACCTTTAAAGAAAGGTCTTAAAACGTATATTCTAAAGTCGCACTTCCCAGTCAACCAATTTTCTTCATAATTGACGTTCTGGCATCGCTGTCAATGTACTTTAATGTTAAATAGCTGGCAAAACCATACATTGTAGTGAAGTGGTATTTAAAAAAAAAAATTAAAGTTCCGGCTCCCCGCATAGTCCTCAAAAAAAAAAAAAAAAAATCAGTTTTCTTGGAAAACTGCTTCAAATAAAAGTGACAGGGATTTAATTATAAAACATCGCGAAAAAATGAAAAATACTATGTAGAAAGTCGCATATTCGATCCGGGTTATGGGTTTTGACTAAAATCTTTATTGTCAGATACGGTGGTGATATTTAATGAGATATCAACATTTGAGCTTCCTAAAATGATTTTAAGTTTTTGAGATATTTGGTTTACACACACATACACACCCACTGAGACCATTCGCTAAACTTATTTTTCGTACACATAGGAGTTCAAACATGTATTTCTTTGGAACTTGGGTCTTAGCTACAGAAATGGGAAATAACAGTAGTGAACGTAACCCAAAAAGCATCTATATTTCCTTTACACTAAGTAGATGTATTGTTGCTCCCAGACAAAGTAGGCTATCTGGAACCTTATCGTTAACTAATGTAGAATCTCTATAAAGACTTCAGCGAAAAGATGTGACAATGCGATACAACTTATTACGACAATATAAAAGTATTTTTTGACCGTTGATGAACTATATTATGAAGAAAATTTGGAGAGGATCGGTCACAAAAGAAATATTCAATTATGCCAATGTTTCGACAAAGTTTTTCCTGACTTTATCATGGCTTTAATATATTATATAGATAGTCGTAAAGATGTGGAGAAAGAATGTAGAGTGAAACTTTGAAATATACACATTTATTACATCGCAGAAACATAAAACAAGAAAATTAAAATTTAATAGTTTCTTTTTTTATGTTTCTGTGATGTAATTAATGTGTATGTTTCAAAGTTCCACTTAAAATTCTTTCTCCATATCTTCACGACTATCTATGTATATATTAAAGCCTTGATAATGACAGGAAACTCTGTCGAAACGTTGGCATAATTGAATGTTTCTTTTTTTTAACCGATCTTCACCAAATTTCTTCATAACATATTACAACAATTCTTGGAAAAGTCTCTATCCAGACACTTACTAACAAGAGACTGATATACTTAACAATTATGAGACCTATTGAGACTTTCAGAGCTGAACTTTGGGGTATAAACGCAACTTTCCTAGTCTTGTTGTTTCCTAGCCATCACAATCCGAAATACTCCGCCACCACCCTAGTATATTTCCAATTCATCCTTCCTACTAAATAGAGGAACTTAAAGTTTCTTACATCTCCGAACTGGTCAAAGCACTATATAAAATATTTCAATTTATATAAAGAGCTGTAATTTGTAAAAAGATTTACGATAAGAATGGTTCCGACAGGCTGGTTTCAATCTAAATCATTTAAAGAAGGTAGGTACAGGAAGGTAGGAAGTGCCCGGATTTTGCAGTGTTTTATGCTACTTCCCTAAGTTTGGCTCCAGCAATTTCATTTAAACTTCTAAATTACCTAAATTAGTTTTATTATAGTATAATTACCCTCTTCAGCTCACAATCACATAAATATAAATTGCATAATTGAGAGTAAAATGTCAATTATGAGTTTCCACATTTCACTGTTCATCAGTTTCTATATAAGAATTTAAATGCAGGAATAATAACATTTATATAAGCCGATGTGCCCTCGTTGCTGAGAAAGGCTGACTGACAGTAGCGCACGTGTTTTACTATACAATACAGTTTAGCACTGTACAAGCACAATACACTGTACACACAGAGAGAGAGAAAGAACAGGTCTGGCACATGACAAACGCGCTATTCTCCAAGAAGGTTCTCCTTATATAAGTAGGCTATTTTTGTATTTGAAAGAAATAAATCTATATAGCAAAATTTAGGATAATAGTTAGATTAAGTAAACTGGGTGAAGGAATATCGAGTACTTCACCCAATTAGGTTAGTTTATTATTTTAAAGGGGAAAGGAATATTGAGTACTTTTCACTTCGTGTATGTGTATATGCTTAGTATGAATGTATTCATTAGTGTGAATGTATTTATTAGCGTGAACGGTTTTATAACGTGAATTTATTTATTGGCGAGAATATATTTATTAGCGAGAATGCTGGTATATAAATGGTTAGTTAGTTTTTTATCTTTTGTCATGGGGTTGAAAGAAAATTTATAGAACTATTTCAATCCTATAGGTTTAGTTTAATTTAGGACTGCACCTCTCAGTTAGTTTGTTCAATAGGCTCCTTAAACAAAGTCATAATTAAATATCTTAAATATCTATTGAAAATCACAATATCAAATGGAAAATAATGATGTTCTTGGTTTTGGTCAGAGTCCCATAAAAAACAAATTCTAGAAGTTAAGGGATAACACAATAATATTCCACATTCCCCAATCGATGATATAATTGGGGAATTATGGGAAGAAAATTAACAACCAACGACTCCACCCTACTTTGCTGACCAAAGTATTGTGGTGGCTGCCAAATAAGTTGCTGGTATCATCTCCCAGCTTGAGTGGCCACAGATTGGGAAGATGTATAACACGAATATGGAAAAAAAAAAAATACATTTATATGAAATTTAAATTAACTTAGGTATATAAAATAAATAAAAAATGACAGAGAGAGATAGTAAAATATAAGAAGGTTATAGTTTCTAAAAAAAATGTTCAGATCGTTAAATAAAGTAAGCACACAAAAGTAGAAGATGAAAAAAATGTTTCAGTTTTATTTATAAGCTCATTAGAAATGTTGGAATAATGAGGGTAGTTACTCTATTGTATATGCATGTATATATTTAGAGTACTCGCATGAAAGAATGTAGAAACATATGCTACTAAAAATAAGGTGGTAAACATGAGAATATGGAGGCAATTTCTTAAAACTGTACACTTCTTTTCTTCTTGGTTTTTTTTTTCTGTATTTAGTTTGTAGAACATCGCTGGTGCACCCACACATCTGAACACCCCTTGTTTGCAGAAAATTGCCATCTTGTTAACAAACACCATAATGTCTTCCCACTCACACCCCACTACTATTCCTACTCATCGCCCCCACTCTACTATAATATTCAAATAATAAATATTTAACGTACATTTTTATCCTTTTTCCAATTAGTAACTAGATATTTTATTATTTATTTTAAAAACTGCAGAAGCCAATTGTTGTTAATTAGAGAGTTTATTTCTTAAAACCTTTTTTATCTTAGAATATTCCTATTTTTTATTTTGTTTTATTATTTATTCATCATTAAAAATTCATGCAACTTATTTATTTTTATAAAGTTTATCTTGTTTTAGTAATTAAGAAAGTTTTTTTACTTGTTTTTTTAGTTTTTAGTTTTTGAGAAGTTTTTTTTTTTAATGTTTTATATGTTCTTTTGCATGGCACTTCCATTTAAGCATTTCTTCTTTTGGGCAAGGCATTCTTTTTTATAAATTAGGCTTATCCAATCCTTTAGATAGATAACATAAATAAATTTTCTAATACTGCGTGAACATGAATTGAGGGGCATAAGTTTTCACTGATTGCTAATTTGGTCGCGAGTCTAAAGGACTCTTTCTTGAAGAAATATCTTAAATTTTGATTAATTATAATCTCGTTAATTAATTAAATAAAATTAATTTCTTGAGAATTACTAGGCTACAATAGGGTATACGAATGACTTTGGATAAAAAAAGAAAGATTAAATCCACAGGAATTGGATTGATTGGCTGTACTCTTGTCCTAAGCATCCGTAAGTCTGGTTTTGTGATTGTATTGTAAATTGACCTAATATATATAGAGTTTTTTTTTCCGGATGTGAGCTGTAGAGGCTCCTAGGAAGAGAAAAATCTAAGAGCAGCACTGCTGGACCCGAATCCGGGACCTCCGCAAGCAAAGTTTTATAATGGTAACAGGGTGATGGTGTATTGGTGAAAAATGAAGAACATAGAACTGACTCTATACTTACAATTTAACTTTTAAGTCTTACTTGAAAAGAGAAATGTATAAAAGGTAGAGTGACCGAGGTAAGAGTAATGATTGTTGGTAGCGTTGTATAGAACAGTGTAGCGTTTGCTATGTCAATCGCCTGTATAGCGAGTGGCTAATTAGTACTCTGGTTTGTTCTTAGAGCACATTTGATTAGCTAGTATGGCTAAGTTTGGTGAAACTTTCAAGCTATTGAACGCCAACGTTGATCTAACGACTGAATGTTATACCTTCAGATGGTCGATTTTTTATTCAACTTCTCCCACTGCTAGAGGCAGCACTTGAGAGATTTCTTGCCTAAATTCAATCGTACATTTACAATATATTGTAGTGAACGTGATAAGGGAGGTAATGTTGTGTAATAGACGTGCGCTTAGAGGCTCAAAGCTGACGTTTGCTATGTCTGCCAATGGAACTATTGAGTTCAGCTTTGTGTGACGAATATGATGGTGATTGGTTACGTTAAAATTTCTAGAAAAAATTGTAATGCCGGCTGAGATCTATTTATTCCAATATGGCATTGGGATTTCAAGTTAGACATTTAACTATCTATGTACATATGAACAACCTAAGGTATCCGACTTTGTTTAGAACCCAAAGGATATGAAGCGTAGGTGCTTTTTTTTTTGTTTCTGATGGATTTGTCCTCACGCGTTGGTCTAGTGGCTAGCGCACTCGCCTTTCTTGCGAGAATTCAGGGTTTGATTACCGTGAGGCCAAAGTCGGTGTTGACCCAGCATCGTGATAAAAAGTGCGAAGCTACAGTTAGCAACGCCCTAGGTAGCAAAGGCAGGAACAACCGTCGTGGTCGTTGGTCTAGTGGCTAGCACACTCGCATTTCTTGCGAGAATTCAGCGTTCGATTACCGTGAGGCCAAAGTCGGTGTTGACCTAGCATCGTGATAAAAAGTGGGAAGCTACAGTTAGCAACGCCCTAGGTAGCGAAGGCAGGAACAACCGTCTGCTTACCACACGCCCCCCTATTCAAATCGCCATCTGGCAAGCCTTCATGGGCCGTAGCGCCATGGGGTTATTTTTTTGATGGATTTACTTTAATATGCCATTTCGTTAAATCTATTATATAGGAGTACATTATGTTCTAAAGGAATTGTGGGTTATTTGTAGGCGTTTGGGAATGTTTCGGGAAGAGTGTTATTGTAAGTTTAAAGGAGAGGAACAATGGCATTTTCTTTGTGAAAAGGATTTAACGAAGGGAAGTTAGGAAATAAATAGCTAACCTAGAAAGTGAGTTAATTGTGGATAGACAAACACATGGTTGCCGAATATAAATGACATATAGCATGCCAATATAATAAACCTAACCTGGCAGGTAGTAATCCTAGAAATGAAGCATGATAAATTGAAGTACAGGAAATACATTTTCCACAGCGCTCTTGATATATCTACAAGGCTTAGACGTATTAAATGTTATTGATAACTTATAATATTATCATCTATGAAAAATAATCTGTTATTGATCTCTAAAATGGTAAAACATTTTCTTCGTTTGTTGGATAAATAGATCGTATATTACCTACCTTCCACCTACTTGATTATGTGAAAGGATTTGGAAAGGATGATTATGACAGAAGAAAGCAATAATATATCACACAAGTCTTAAAATATAATGTATTGCTTCTCAGAATATATACATATTATGTTTGTTCGTGCAGCGAGTTTGTGATAGTTCCTGATTGTGTGCAAACTGGTTTCACTGCGTATGCTCCACCATGCCCAGTTTGAAACTGTTGGAAACTTAACCTGCAAGAACGCTTTGTGATCATACAGTACCGTGATAATTATAAAGCATTCTGGAAAAAAATAATTGAAGGTTAATGTTTTTCAGTTATTAGCTCTAAATCTGTAATAAATTAGCTCATACATCTGTAAGAAATCAGTTTCATTAAAAATGGTTAGGATATAGCAAATAAATAACTAGACATTGAGTACAGCATAAAATACGATATATCTATTCGCATAAAGGACTGTCTGAGATAGCACAGAACCGCAAATTATTCTAAGTACTTATATCCACATTACACAGGTTGAGTCAAAAAAAAAAAAAAAAAAAAATGGTAAGGAATATTGACCAAGACATATCGGAGAATCTGACAGTTTGAGAAACAGCACGAACATATTACTTGGAAACCGTTTGAGTTTGAGAAATCTCTGTGCGCATGCTCCTGACGGTTTGGGGAATGCTGTAAGAACAAACCTATAATAACGCTCCCCGTAAAAATAGGCATTAATTTACTTTATTTTAGTATGCTCCATTTTTTAAAAGAAATCCATATATACAAACCACTTATTCGATTTTTTTTTTTTTGCTGAAATAGTCACGAGAATTAAAAAGCGAGTTCGTTTAGCCTAAGCGTTTCTATGCTCAAGTTAAAAGCTCAAATACTAGATTAAATTAGATTTGAATATTGAAGAAATAGGCGTAATAGGCATAAATCCGGAAAAGCTCTCATCGTAATGTTTAGCTAAGCAGAAATTCAAACATGAGAGTAATATTCTTTTTTAACCGTATACTATACGCTAGCAATACGTAAATTAAAAAGAAAAAAAAACAGTATTAGGTGAACTTTAAAACTGTAACCGTAATTCAGAAAAAAAACATCAAGTTGGAAAGTGTTTTTTTAAAAAAAACTGCCGTAAAAAAAACATGAACAGCTGTAAAACAACTAGGTTTTCCTATGTTTTCTTTTTTAGATTAAATAAAAGAGCAATTCATCTAAAAAGTGGGGATACCTTTATGTGGATGCAAAAATGTACTAATTTTAATTAAAAAACAATTAAAAAAAAATTCAAGTGAGATTCACACAGCAAATTTTAATCAAGAACACAGAATTGGTGATCAAATTAGAAGCTGCCATTTGTACGAATGTCATTTCTTTCCTAATTGTTCACTTAAAATTTTTGCAAGGTTTCTCAACTGGAGGATATATATATATATAAAACAACAAATAAATAAAACGTGATTAAACAGTGTAGAGAAATGAAAAGTTACACCAAAATAAATGCTTTTTAGAAAAAAGAATTAAATATATATATATATATGTACCTAATCTCTATCGTACCGTGTGTAAGGGAGTATGCCCTCTGTGAGAGTAGACTGAATGAACGTGAGGGGTTGTTATCATTAAAAGTAGTAGAAAAAAATAAATAAATAAATAAATAAAAGGTAAAAGACGAGTAAGCAATTTATGGAGTTTCAGCAGTTTTTTTTTTATATTCCTACTTTTATTTCCCAATCTCTCCTTTTTCCCCTCTTTAGTATGTGATTCATTTACAGACTGCGCTTACCAAGAGGAAAATCTTTTATTTAAATTTTGAAAGAGGAAAGCGAGTTATTTAAAATTAAACATTTTCTTTCAGTATTCAATGGGTGGTGGGCGGATAGGTCCAGCTGAGATGGAAAATATCAAACATTTTTCCATTAAATAACAACTTACACTTCTGAGCGGGTTTTCTGATTTTACTTTCTGATAGTCGACGATCACACATGTTTAATAAGACATCCTAAAGAAAGGCGAACTCCCTAAAATCGAAGGTTGTACACAAATGAAGCAAGCTTGCATAGAAAATGCATCATTTCATGGGCATCGACCAGTTTCAGGTGTTCTTCCATTATTAGGATATCTTGTTGAACAGTGTGATAACACAGTCTTGTAGAAAGCAAAATCAATTTACACACTTAAACTGGGTTTTTATAGGAAAGAGTTTTTTTACACTATACTAACTAAACAAGCAAAAAATTAGTTGGCTGTGGCAAAAGTAGAAACTTTTTATTTTTAAAAAAGTTTATTCGACGTTTCGGACAACTTTGATGTCCTTCCTCAGGAACTGTTAAGGGATGTATGGACAGTTAAATGTTGAGTTAAAAAATAAGTGACATATAAATGAAGAGTTAAAACATTTAACTTTCCATTCATTCTTAACAGTTCCTAAGGAAGGACACCAAAGATGTCCAAAATGTCGAATAAACTTTTTCAAAAATAACAAGTTTCTATCCAGATATCTATTCGTATACTTTTAAAGAACTGTCTGTGATAGCACAGAACCGCCAATTATTTAAGTAGTAATGTCCACAAACACAGGTTAAGTCCAAAAAAAAAAAAAAATATGGAAAGGAATATTGGCCAACTACAGTCGGAGAAGCAGAATAAGAAATAATCTAATGCGTTAAAATGCATTGCGCATGCGTCGGACTGCCAATTTGAACTCGGTCGGAGTTTTGAGTTCTGACTGCTGTGATAGTTTTTGTAAATGGTTTGCTGAAAGCTTGAGAAACAGCATGAACATACTTACTCTGAGTTGGAAACGGTTTGAGTTTGAGAAATTGCTGCAAGAACAGTATGATCTCTGTGCGCATGCTCCTGACGGTATGGGACTGCTGCACGAACAAACCTATTATATAAATATTGTTATGGTTAAGAGGGGGTTCATTAATACCTTGTTGTTTTTCACTTTTTAAAACGCTAATGTACATTGTTCTTTTTAAAAATGGAAACATTCAACAAGTGGAGATGTGAAACTTAAATTATTATACAAAAATGTTGATTTCGAAAATATATCGAAGCTAAATTAGGTGAAAATAAGCACTATATTTTAAACGTTCATGTTTGCACTGAAAATTAAGTCTAAATTCAGTTTGAATCGAATGGGATCGATTAAATGAATTACTACTGTACAAACACTAATCATGTTAAATATTTTATCGTCTTCTTTAAATTTCTTTTTACATCTCTGTATCTAGCAGATGAATCCTATTTTCTACCAATATTTTCTCCCTCTTCTCCCAGCATACACACACACATATATATATATATATATATATATTGTAAGTATATTATCCCAGTACTGATCGTAGTATCGAAGAGTCCCAGGTGGTTTTGTAAAAAGCAATAGTCGTTCAATAGACTCAAATTGGACCAAGTTTATTTGAGCTACTTTTGCTTAAAAAAAAGAAAAAAAATCGATATATCTCCCTAGACCTTTTTAGTTGAATACCTGCATATAGTGAACACTTATATCTTTAGAATCACAATTTACCCGTTTTTCTCTTCTGTTCGGTAAAAGTTTTTGTTTTGTAAATAAGATTTCGTTTTTTTCCCCCTCCCATTTAAAAGTTTTTCTCCAGTGGAAATGAAAGAAAATTGAAGAGATTTAAGCATGGAAAAAATAAACGATAACTATCTTTATCTAAATTGGACTGCTCATAGTCCTAAAATAAAAGAAGCAACTTTTATCTAATTTCTTTATATTAGTTTAAACTGATCGACTGTTTTAGTTTTCAGATTTAATTTTGAAGATTATGTTTATAAAAAGAAAAAAGGTGAATAACTCAAAAAATAAGTTACAAATCTTTAATAATATTATTCATTACTTTTTACCGGATTCAGGATTAATTTTGTGTATATTAATTTAGTGTACTGATATAGAAATCCTCATATTCTGACTTTCACTTAATCATTCAAATTTCAATTAGCAAATATTGTAACGTTTTTCGTTCTAAACTAGGTACTGCAACTAGTTTTAAGTGAGTTCGTATAGATAAAATACTCTAACTTCAATAAAGAAAACACAAATTTATTGTTATACACAATAAATTACAAAATACAACACTTAATAATAATTACATCATAGTTTAAACCACAAAAGTTCACTTTGTTCACTTTTTATACTCTTTCTACAAACGTACACTTCGTTTGTAACTAAAAAAACTCTCTGCGGTCCCACTATTTATACCGGTGGAGAATCTTGTAGAATCTTCTCAATCCTTCCCGAAATAACTAGAGCGTGTCGCCAGCGCTTCCTAGCGGCCACTAAGAGAATTTGAGGTTCCTACTTCCTTCCTAGATGGCACCACTGGCTGCGTTATAATATTGTTTAAAACAGGAATTCCTGTAATACACTCAATGTTCTTTATTATTATTATTATTATTATTATTATTATTATTATTATTATTATTATGTACATATTGCATATATAATTTAATAAAACATAATTTTAAAATCCTCATTTTTAAAGTTCTCTTCTTCAAAATACCTGAAAACACTTATATATAAAATGATTCTTAATATTATTTAGGTGGAGCAATTGTATACTATACTTAAATGTCAGTTCAGAATCAAAGCGTAGCACCTCTACTCCACCATTATAGATACAGATTGTTATATGGGATTATCGCACTGCCACCTGAAAGATCTATTGGGCCCCTCGGTGCCTTCTCAGTCAACTGCCAGCTTCCAAGCAATGTTCTCTAGCTATTGCTCATCACCGTACAGTGAGTTGTAGAGGCTCCTAGGAAGAGAAAATCTAAGGACAGCATGCTAGAATCGAACCCAGACCTCCGCTTTGCTAGTCCAGCGCACTACCATTGAGCTACTTCCTTGGCTTACGTCCTTTAACTAGGGAAGAGACTCTGTACTGTGTTTGTCCTTGTCTGTAAAGAGTAGAGTGTGTGATGGATGCAAGAAATTATATCTATTTTAATTTGAAATATCAAAATTAGGAAGAAAAAAGCGAGCTTGTTGGGAAAACGGTATACGCAGGTAGAAGACTACAGTTACTGGAAAAGTTCATGAACCTTGATAGCATTGTGCTACCCCCTTCTTCTCACAGGGGAGGAATCGACGAACCATTAGAGGACATTCCTTCAGAACTGTTTTGAAGTAGACACCAAGGAGAACACATCAGAACTGTGCCAATTTAAGTTATAACATAAGAGTTTATTTCAATTAATTTCAGTATAATTATAAGCATATTATTGTGATATTTTAAAGTAACTTAATTTCAGTTAGAGAATATATCTATTTTCTAAACAGTGTGATCTCTTGATTATATCTAATACTTCACTCTTAAACATATATACTTACAAGCCCTTTCACTAAACCGCTCGTGCTATTACAAACTACAACACAACATCACCAATAACATTTCAAGTGTATGTAGTTTAAGTATATTGTATACTGTTCTGGCGAAGTGCATGTAGTAAAACCCGGGGGGGTCGCTACTTCCCAAGTAACTGCATGCAATAGATACCCCTAAGCGGGCAACTCCACCACTAAATTCCCTACCATCAATTTTTTTGGTTTTAGGTGTAATTAGTTGATCAATTTTAAAGTAAATTTTTCTAGACACACTCATTCACACACATCATTCGTTAAAAAGTAATTTTTTCCCGTGCTCTTGAGATTTCAAATCACTCATTTCAACACTTCCTCTTTTAGACGGGAAAAACTAATAAAATTCAATTAAACTACAGAAAGAGAAAAATAAAAACTTAATAAATGTTGGTAAAAGGAATTTCATTTGCAGTGTCATGAGAAAGCAAAGAAGCATATTTATTTTAATTGTTAATATTAATAAATAATGCAATATAAAGTTGAAACCGCTGGCAGAGTGGCTTTGTACTTTTAATTTAATTTGCTAAGATTTTAATGTCATTTTTAATAACACAATTAAAATACGTCAATTAAAATTATTCCCTATAAAAATGAATTATTTTGTAACTTTTTAGTTAATTGATTGCAGGAAATGGTAAATTTTTTGGGAGAAAGTGATTATATAATGTTAGTTACGATTTCACTTAACTAATGCAGTTTAGATGTTGAACTAAATTTATGCTTTAATCCTATTTACTTAACCAAACTAAGCTACTCTTTAATTTTGTAGCTAACTCCTCCGGAAAATAATTACAAATTTATTTCGATATTACAACAACTGTTTGAGATTGGTCCATCATTGCATCCATCTTTTTTTTTTTAATTATTCCAAACTGGTTTCGGATTTTTGTCCACCCACAGTTTATCAAGTTGATGAAAAGACTTCCACTTTTTAATGTTTTTTTTTTTTTTAATTATGTTTCATAAAAACAAGCAAAATATTAGTTTAATATGGAATATCTTGATTGATAGATTTTTTTTCATGAAAGAATGAGTATGTTATCTCTTTTGTGCATCAAAATAATGTAATTATGGAAAGAAATTATATTTTCTGCATCAATGGCTTTTAAGATTCTTTTTATAAAATTGTATTTCATGAAATAATTTGTTTAATTTCTTCATTTGTATTTTAATGAATGATCGGCATATTTATTATTCACGGCATTGACCTCGTCAACCCCTAATACCCACCATATTTTTTGTCAGTGTTGTATTTTAGCTCTAATGGCGACACTGCCCTTCAAGAAGCCTATTGACGGCCAAAACGTCGGTTTCGGCGAATCGTCGGCTTATAACAAGCCACTGACGCTGTCCTCAACCGCGAAGACCTATGAGTTTTACATAACCTATAGTATTCTTCAAACCACCCATACTCTTTCATACAACTTTCACTTCTATTCGAGACATTGATCGAAAAAATATTTTAAATATTTCCGTGAGCTATAAAGTTTCTATCGTACTGAACCAAATATTCTTTTCTAATTACAATAATTTTTTTAGTAACGATAACCTGGATTGAAAATAAAAAAATTCTTGATTAGAGATGAAAGTAAGTGTGCAAGTAATTTATAGCCGAATTTTTTTTCAAATTCTAAACAATATTTTAATACTTTCTATTTGCAGTTTGTAAATATCATCTGATTGAGAAGAACTTTCACAAATATAGATTAAAAAATAAAGTAGTGAGGGGATTTGTAGGTTGTGATTATTTTCCCCTCACCCCCAAACAATGCAGTCATCCATGTCAGGCAAAAGCGTAAAAATTAAACTCATAAAATGGCTTCTGCTTCACTGCTCCAGGCCAGCCGTACCCATTATAATCCTAACAATATTTTTTATCATCGCCTCTTTTCAACCGCAGAAGTTTTTTTAGGTTTATCAAAAATTGGAGATAACGTATGCTTATATTTTTGTTTTATTTTTTATTAATTTTCCTTTACGTCAATAAATTGCGTAATTAAATTTCTACAAAAATAAATATAAATCTGTTCTATAAATAAAAAATCTGGTGTGGAACACGCACACCCAACTTTCTCTTACTCCAGTTCTCAAAATTATAATTGAAAAATTTTTTAGTTTGTGTACCAAATTCAATGAAATTCGTCGAAAACTGAAAAAAACTGTCTAGTAAAAGCGCACTTCCTGTTTACTAATTTTCTTGAAACTCGGAATTTTGGCCATCAATTTATTTCTAATTAATTTTGATTGGATAATAGAATTTGTATAATCAACTATGATAGCACTTTAGAGAAAAACATAATCCCCCTATCCCATAAAACTGCCCTTAAATGAATTTTCCCAAAGAAATGTTTTAGATAAAAGTTATAGATCATTGTATATTTAGTTTCTACAAGATGTTTCAAGAAAATTGTTGGAACCATTTTTGAGAAAATCGCGAAAAAGTGAAATAAAAAAATCGTTTAGTAAAGTGGTACAGTAGACGCACTTCCGGTTATCCGATTTTTTTCCAACTCGGAGTTTCAACAACACATTTAATTCTTATTAACATTATTTAGATGACAGAATTGTCTAATAAACTAAAATAGCACTTTAGATGAAAACCTAACCCCGCCCCTCTCCTAAAGTGCCCTTAAATGAATTTCTCAGAGAAATGTTCCAGATAAAAAATGGAGCACTTTGTATGTGGAGATATAACTAGTTTAATGAAAAATCATGGGAGCCATTTGTGAGAAAGTTGCAAAAAAGTAAATAAAAAAACTAATAAAGTGGTACTTCCGTTTGAGGAATTTTGACGGATAACGTACTGTCACAGATCCCATGGTGGTTACCTAAACGGAATAGCAAGTTTCAACTTTCTACGATTTTTCGTTTTTAAGCTATGCTGTTCAAATACACACACATACACACACACAATTTGCTAAAAACCACTTTTTTGGACTCAGGGGACCTCAAAACGGATATTTCCGGTGAAAACGTGATATCGAAAATTTGATAAGATTACAATACTTCCTCTTGCTAGGAGTAAGAGAAAGTAAAAAGTAGTAACATTCCTTTCTTTCCCTTGAATGATTTTAAACTTTAATTTATAGTAGAATTCAATACAAGCATCCTCAGACAATATTGTGATATATGTAGAGATACTGCGCAATATCCATATTTAGAAGACTCCGAGAGGCACAATGAATCTTTCAGATCGTGGTGCATTATTCCCTAAAAGAATCTATCCTAAAGCTCGGTTTAGTGACAAGTGTAAAATATATTAAAGTTCCCAAAAACTCCTTTTCCTCAATCATCAACATCCGGCACTTCTCGCTATATTTCACTTTTGGAAGGAGAGAAGAAATTGGGATTACCTATTATCTTTTCTCGTTGTTGTAGTAGAGGTTCTATTTTTGTGTTCCTAATAACAAGGCGGTCTTAAAAAAACTGGAATGTACAGTAAGATTTTTGAACACGGGAAAGTATCGTAGCCAGAGCCCTCTTTGGGCATTACTGTAACAATTTGTAAATTTAAGCCTAATACACATATCCAACAGAATGCTGAAAATCAATATTTTTGGAATAAATGTTTCAAATAAAAATGATAGCTTATATCAGTGCGCTAAGTTTAAAGAAAATTGATGGAATCTTTTTCGAAAAGATTCCAAAAAAAATCATAGAGACTTTATTCAATAAAGTTACACTTCCCAATTTAATAATTTTCTTGAAAATTTGGATTACTAGCAATGATTTTAATATACCTTAATATAATATAGGTGGTAAAATTATAAAGTATACTGAAGTTACGTAATTAGAGGAAAGCTTAAGGTTTCCATTCTTTTCAGAACCAACAAAAAAAAAAAATTTTTTTAAATATGCAGAAATGATTCAAATAAAAATGTTAATGCCTAGAAGGTATTCGAAAGTTTAAGGAAAGTTGTTGCATAATATTTTTGAAAAACTAGGAAAAACTAAAAAAAAAAAAAAAAAAAATTTGGTGTGATATATTATATACTCACATAATTTTCTCTTACTCCAGTTTTCAAAATTGTGATAGACAAATTTTATAGTTAGTATATCAAATTTAATGAAATTCGACGGTGTTTTTGTGAAGAAAATCGCAAAAATTGAAAAAAAAAAAACTGTTCAGTAAAAACGCACTATTCGGTTTACTGATTTTTCTTGAAACTCGGAATTTTGGTAATCTATTTATTTCTAATTAATTTTGTTTGGATGTTAGATTTGTATAATCAACTAGGATAGCATTTTGGAGCAAAACATAACTCACACTACAGAAACCTCTCAAAAAACCCCTTTAAATGACTTTACTAAAAGAAATGTTACATATTAAAATATGTATAATAAACTGAAATAGCACTTTAGAAGAAAACGTAACTCCACTACTCCCCACAAAAGTACCCTTAAATGATTTTTTGCGGAGAAATATTTCAAATTGAAGTTGTAGTTCTTTGTATGTGTAGTTGATGTTTTGAATTTCAAGGAAATCGTTGGAGCTGTTTTTGAGGAGATCGCAAAAAAAAGTAAAAAATAAAAAAATCATATAGTAAAGTGATACTTTAGGTTGAGGAATTTTGATAGATAACGTACTTTCGGATCCCATGGTGATTCCTGAACGGAATATCAAGTTTCAACTTTTTACGATGTTTCTTTTCTTTTTTTTTTTAGCTTTTTGTCCACATACATATTTACTCACACAAACCATTATCAAAAAACCATTATTTTGGACTCTGGGGACCTCAGAATGGATATATCCGGTGAAAACTTGATATCGAAAATTTACCACGATTACAATACTTCTTCTCCCTAGGAGTAAGAGAAAGTAAAAAATCTTTCCTCGCATCAGGTGATGAAAATTGATCGAAATTTTCAAATTAAATATTAAGTTTTAGTGTCAGAGACATTTTCCGTGGAAGCCTGCTTCATTTTGTGGTCATTGATCGGGTTCGGGCGTTCGCCCATTTTCAGGATGCGTTTTTCAGACAGTGTGACACTGAGTGAATGTGTGAGTGAACTGAATTTGCTCTGTGCAAGTCTGGGATGTCATACTGTCTGAAAAACGCATCCTGAAGATGGGCGAACGCCCGAAACCGGTCGATGACCACAAAATGAAGCAGGCTTCCACGGAAAATGTCTCTAATGCTTTCCAGCTCTGCGGAACCAACCACCACAACTATTAAGTTTTAGCTAGCTTCCTGCGATTTTTCAGTTTTTGAAATATTTTTGTTCTCGCGCACACACACGTATGTATATATGTATATATATATACCGAGAGCGAGAGAAAGAGATCCCATTCGCTGAAAACCATTTGTTTTTTCCATACTCAGGGGACAACATCAAAACTTGTATTTGATTCAAATCTCAACTTCGAAACATTCGATCACTGTATCTCCTCTTCAAGTGAAAGTAGGAATAAATAATATTTAGCTAACCTATATAGGAAATAATATATAGCTTTAATCTCACCCCAGTCATAGATATCAGACCTTTTCTAGAGATAACAGATTCCTAGTCAGTGAATATATATATATATATTGTGGCTTGGAGGTTTTATACCAAGTATGAGATTGTAGGGTCAGGCTATATAAACACAAGGGTCATTAGCAACTCCATGCGAGCTTCTGCTACAAATATCACTTTAATAACGGTCTCCTGTACGGACTAACCTTATCATTCCTCCTCTTATATAGCGAACACTAGATTAAAGGGTATGCTTAATATCTCTCTACCTCGCTGAATAGTTACAGGGGGGACATTATATAAAAAAAAAAAATATTTATTTATATACCATGCTACTTCCCTTGATGGATTTTTTATGGAGATATCTACCCTATATTATTTACTGTCGTATAAACATTTTATATACTAAAACATTCCCTTTTTGCATTTCCAGATAACATAATAGTTTACTTTGTAAATATTAAAATATTGTTATAGAAATGAGAAAATTGTAGATTTCTTACTCTACTAATTTGTATATGAATCAATAGTGAACATTAACATTCTGAGAGCGGATCGAAATTGATTCCATTTATTTCATCTTCACGCAGAAATGGATTTAGTAATATAATGAAATGTTTTGAGTTGTTGTAGTTTGTAGTGGTAGCTTGTAATGGCTTGAGCGGTTTTGTAAGAGGGCTTGAAGGTATGTATATATGTTTAAGAGAGAAGTATTAGAAATAAGAAAGTAGTCACCATTGCTAACAATAAATATATTCTAATAAAATAATAACTACAAGTTATTTGCAAAGATATTATAAACTTATTAATGTATTGTGGAACTGCCACTGATTCTAAGACTGCTTCGGTGTCTACAACAAACTATTCTTGTTAGAAGGCAGAGTGCAGACTGTCTTGAAGGAATGTCTTCTAATTCTTATTTCAAATCTTCCCCTGTGAGAAGAAGGGGTAGACAATGCTATCAAGTTCATGAACTCTAAAAGACAATAGTGGTCTTCTACCTGAATCATCCTTTTGCAAGGGAATGTCACATTTTCTTCATAATTTTGATTTTTTCAAATTAAATATATTTAATTCTGCCATCCAAATTCTGCACATATTGCAACTGATAGCAATGAGTAATTTAACCACCAGCCTAGAGATAACAGATTGACGCACGGGGCTGGAATGTTGCCTATTGCCTTCCGCCCAGCTCACGTCATAGACAGATACTATACGTTTATACATATCGCTGACGTGCAATTAATTGACATAGAATTAGATAAGACTTTTACCGTTATCAGCACCACGTACCAACTCAACAAGACGAACCAAATAAAATCACTCTTTAAATATTATTATTACCTTCGTAATAAGTTAGACCATTTAACCCTTAACAAAACCAGACCTAAACGGGGACTCATTAATGGCCTAGGCAAAGCCATTTCCTGGTTAACCGGAAACATGGACAGTGACGACAAGGAACGATACGACAAAGTCATCAACACTATTGAACGAAACAGTTTTCACCTCCAAAATAACCTAAAAACCCAAATGGCAATAAACAAGCGAGTAATTGAAGAGTTCAATCACGATATACAGATTATACGAACCAACAATGACAAAATGACAACCTTCTTCTCCAACCCTATAGTTAGCCAAAATGAGCTTAATCAGCAATTTAATTCTATCCTCTTTAACCTGGTCCTTATCGCAAACAAAATTGACGACATGGAAAACTCTCTAGAATTCTGTAGATTAAACACTATCCATTCTAGCATCTTTCTTCTCAAAGATCTTGAGTCACTACAACGATCTCACAATCTAAGCTTCATAACCCCTGACATAGAAGCACTTTGGCAATTAGGCTGGGTACACTGCTCAATAAAAAATTGGAACGTCTACTACTTTATTAGCGTTCCCCTGAAAACCCCTTCCTTTGAGACGTACTTCCTCTTATCCTATCCTATAGAGAGAGACAACCACCTCCTGACAATTCATGTCCATCCACCTTTGATCTTAAAAATCCAAGATGAGTTATTTACAGCCACCTGTGAGGAAATCAACAGCGCCCTGTACTGCCGCAACAAAACCAGCATCCAAAACGATTGTATTCGCCAACTCATCACCAACATCAACCCCGTTGCATGCAAGACGGTATACACATCAAGTGCACCATTTATCAAATACATCCCTTTTGTGGACCACTTTTTAACTTTCAGGACCAATAGAATTGTAATAAGAAAGGACAACCATAATGACACTATATTCTTGACCAACACTAGCCTCATAAAATTAAACAAGGACGAAACTCTACTAGACAGCAAAGCCATACCCATATACAAGGATTCAAAAGGCATAGTGACAACTACACAAGTGTTCACTCACACCAACATAAACATATCTTTTGAAAATCTGCACAAAATCAACCTAAAGATGGAACCACTGGAGGTACTAGAAGAAACATCCAGGGACTCGGCACATCTCTACTATTTTATTATCATTCCAATACTTCTACTACTGTTGCCCCCTTTGTATGTTTACTATGTCTGTAGAAAGAAGACGAATCCGGGCGCAACAGAAGGAGACCAACTACAACCCACACCTCGACATATCTACCCTGGACTTCCGTGCCAATTGTCGCAGGAGCTCCAAACTTGAGGAGGGAGGAGTTATAACACTACCTCTAGGAAAATTACCACTGCTACGTCAGCAGGAGCTGACAACATATAAATACTCCCACCGGCCAGCAGGCAGGCAGTTCCAAGCTCACCGCCGACTAGTACAGTTCGAAGTAGTATATAGTATTAACTAGTGCCTTAAATTGTTATAACCATTATTATATTGTATTCTTAAATAAAATAACTTTTTAAAAAGTAACTTCCGGGTTCTTAAACCATAACTTCGATTATGGAGGGAGGTAGATCGATAGAGAACGAACTGTTAATTGGTATTGAAAAGGGCAGCCATTAGTTTTTGAGCAGTTGTGTTTGAGTCGTCTACATGTTATCGAGTTTTAGAAATAAAAGATATAGTATTTACTTTCCAGTGTTTCTACTTATTACCCATTTCAACAGATAAAAAACTTATTACAATTATTTCTTTTTTTTTTTTTTGGAAGCTCAGTAATATACTGGATATAGTGCAATAATGTACGGAATGAATCCAAGCACATTATTATTTATTGTTCGTTCAAGAATTTCCGGACAATATGGCACATGTTTAACACAACTGTTTTCTGGAGGATCATATAAATATTTTGGGTCGATTCCACTTTCGTGCAATTTATGGGGCACTATCTCAGTTGCCGAGAGGACTATGGGTACTACTCGGTCAGCCTCCACTTCCCACAGTCTCTTTATTTCGGACACAAGCTCTGCATGTTTCCGCTTTTTTTTCCGCCATTTTTTGTTGAAGGTTGTTGGTATTCGGAACTGCAATGCCCACCAATATTGCTGTCCTCCTCTCCTTGTAATAAAGCAGAATATCAGGTCGGTTGTGATGGACTGTACTGTCAGTGAGCACTGTTAGGTCATAGTACAGCCTCCAACTGTTAGACTCCAGTACAGTTTAAGGGTCATACATGCAGTATGGCAATCACTTTCCTCAATCAAATCAGTCTTGAGAGCAAGTTTCCCATGTATTATTATTATTATTATTATTATTATTAAATGCTACAATTCCCCCAGAACACAAGAGAAAAAAAAAAATCTTCGAAAAATGCTTCTAGTGAAACTGATAGATATTTCTATATATAGATAATATACGTAGTTTAAAGAAAATCATTAGAACAGTTTTTAAGAAAGTATCTTTATAACTGAAAAAATTATTCTGTATAGGCTTATATGGTGGATGGATTTTGCGCTACATCATCACGTCAAATGCGGTAGTAGGACGGACCTAAATGGAATTCCAAATTTCAATTTCGCGGACGGGCAAACATTTTTTCAACTCAGGGGACCTCAGAATATCGTGCTTCCGGTGAAAATTCAAAAACCTGACCCTATCGCGATACTTTCTTTTATAAGAAGTGTAAGAAAAATTAAAAAAAAAAAAAAAAGTCTCGTAAGTATTATCGGTTAACACCAAAGGACGAAAGTTCGAATTTTAGCCTTTTAATATTTGGCGATTTTCATTAATCTTGTAATTATTATTGTGTGATATTGAAATTTTTCTGGGAAAATTGATTTTTTTGGATTTCTGGGAGAACTTTGAATTTTAGGCCTCCCCTCCCTCTATATTGTCATTTTACTCGTAGAATCTACCAAGGATTTAAACTCCCTCTCAGTTGATTATTTCTACTTATATACTTAATAAGGCCTCATAAGACAGTCATCAGCCATCAAATTGAAATAATAATAATAATAATAATTTATTGCAATGAATTAGTATTCACTTTTAATAAGAATTTCTAGGAACCCATATATCATAAATATTGATTGGCATTGATATAAAAATTTTAGCCAAGTTTCTGAAATTTCTACAAAAGGTGATAATATCTTCTAGCATTCAACATTTCAGTCACCTGAAATCAGGTATCACTCAATAGAGTCACCAATAAATAGGACACCAATTAAAAGCACCATCTTAATAGAATGATAATAATACATACACCTATATTCACATTAATTCTCCAAGTTTACTACTCATAATGTCAATTGTGTACATATGTATTTATGTATGTATGTATGTCAATTCTAGTTTATAGTTTTGTTGTAAATTCAAATTGAAACAGAACATTAAGGTTCAAATTATAATTTTATGCAAATGTCATCAACAACTTTAATTCGATGGTAGGACTAATAATTAGAATATGATTGTTGTATCTGGACCAAAATATGGCATATTGTTGTTTTCCTTTGTCCATTTTATTCTACAGATAAAATTAATTTTATTATTTCAGTTTTCTAGATTTTTCATTAAACACATTATTTTCTAAAACTATAAAAAGTAAAATTTTTCTAAGATAAATGAGATAAGATAAGGATTTAAAAAGTTAAAATTCAAAATTCTATTTTTGCGTTGAAAAATAAGTTCTACTTTCGAATAAGTATGTCGGACATTTAGCAGCTGATATCTATCTAGGGTAGTTCTCATGGTTTATTTCTTTTTGCTACATAATATACGGTCGATAACGACAAACCTACTCGAATATTCATCTGTAATCTAGAAAGATGAGACAAGTATTTTTTCTTTGTAAGCTATTTCGGTCCATACACAAACTCTTTAGTTCGCCATTTGTAATCTTCCCAACAATTGTGAGAAGTTAAAATCTGTGAGACACACACACACACACACGACTTTCACTTATAGTTACCATTATTATTATACTTATCATCAGTTATCACATATAATTATATATTATTGCATTATCAGTTATCAAATTTGCAATTTTTACAAAGTATTTGCCTGACCAAAATAATTTTCCTTGACAGTACAGTAAAATATATTATGTAGTTAATATTTTGAACGAAATTAGCCAACCGTGTAATGATATCCGAATCATCAAAAATTCATAGGATCCGAAGAGCGGAGAAGCATACATTAAATGAATCAAAAGTTAGTTACTCCCTATTACTTCCGGTGTTACACGGACGGTTCCAGAATAGATGGTAAGTCTGGAGCTGCGGTCTATTTTGAGACCGGAGATCATTTATTTGGCAGTACCTCTTGGTGAATGGACCACAGTCTTCCAGACTGAGGTTTATGCTATTCTTTGTTATATCTTGGATGAGAGGGTATGTAACACTAACTTAAAAGGTGTTTGTATCTGCTTGGACAGCCAAGCTGCGCTGAAGACGCTAAGTTCATGTGTCTTTACTTCCAGGTGTTGGAATGTTCTAAAAGACTGGAAGAGCTTTCTTCTCTGAAGGATGTTCTTCTAGTCTGGTCACATGGGAATTTTTGGGAATGGGTGGATAGATTTGCTAAATTAGGCGCCTCTCTTCCTTTCATTGGTCCCTAGCCTGCTGGTAGCGTGTCTTCTAGCACATGTCTGTCAGACTTCCAGATCTGGACAGCTTCAAAGCATTCATCCTTATGGATGAGCTCAGTTGGTTGTCGGCAGTCCAAAACGCTCATCGGGGGACCGGACAGGGCTATTAGTGAGACGTTGCTGTGTCTTTCACGGAGCTCTCTCAGGCATCTGATTTGATCTGTTACTGAATATTGTGGTTTAAGGAGACATCTCTACGTAATGGGGCTCATGACAGAACCATGTTGTAGAGTCTGTTAGTCAGAGGAGGAAACACAATTCCTCTTATGACAGATTGTCTGGGTTGTGAGGAGATTAGGTTCAGGACCTTTGGTCGGAACAGGATGTCTATGGAAGATCTTAGGCTATTTCCCCCAAGGTTAGTTTCCGATTTGTTCGGACTGTGGTGAATCTTAAATGGATTAGACCCGGGCCTGGATATTTGTTCTAGACCTGGGTTGTTGTTGTTTTTCTTGGGGTAGCTATATAGGCCTAGTGAGGCTTTAGATAGCGTAGGGTTTAGTCCCTCTCCACAGACAAATAATAATAATAGTTACTCCCCTCCTAGGCCCAGACTAGGAAGGGACAGTTCGATTCATATAAATAGAGCGAGAGCAGTACAGTTCAGGACAGTTTAACAACCAGTCAGCAACCTTCTCATCATTCAGCCAGTCTGTCTCTTTATATTTCTCTCGGTACCTAACTTCTATGTAGTTGTAAAGTCCTTACAGTTTATGTGTTCTATTCATTATACAGTGTTCAGCATATATTCTACTTTATTTCTCTAAAAAAAACCATTCTCTCTAATTCTCTCTTTCCATCTCGCATCCATTATAACTGAAAGACGACGACTTTTCTGAATATTTATTCCAACGTCGTGGGCTCCAACAAATTTCCTTAAATTTTGTTTACTACCTTCACCTACATAGAGGCCTATCACTTTTATTTCGTTTATTTTTCTGGAAAATTGATTTTCTTGAAAAGAGAGCTGGAATGTTAAGCTTTCTTTAAAGTACCAGGTTATTGCAAATCTTTCTACCAATTTGTAACAGCAATGTACATTAAGTGCATTTGCTAAAAATTCTATACTTAAAGTGAATTGGTAAAAAAAAAAATGAAATGTAAAATTAGACAACCAATAGGATCCTGAGATTTTTATAATTTAAGTTTTGTTGTTTTATTAGAAAAACGGCTCGAACGATTTTCTTTAAAATTGGAAACGTTAATTATTTATAAAGATGTTAATTACTTTTTATTGAAAATGTATTCCGGATATATTGATTTTTAAGATGGTTCTATTAGTTAGGGTAATGTAAACTACTATTAAGTTTGCTGTGGGTTGGCATAGGGGTACCTGTCTCTCACTACCTCTACATTTAATATAAAGTGAGTAAAATGTGTGAATTTTATACACAATTGTATTAATTAGAGTAACGAGAAAATCGTGTGAGTGTTCCATACCAGATTTTTCCGTTTTTTTTTTTACTTTCTCATACTCCTAGTAAGAGGAAGTATTGTAATCGTGACAAATTTTCGATATCGAGTTTTCACCGGAAATATCCGTTTTGAGGTACCCTGAGTCCAAAAAAGTGGTTTTTA
>JAAEAF010009805.1:0-35843 GCA_011037195.1 Triatoma infestans
TTTTATTTATTTCAATATATATATCAAGTATATATTTTGTTTTTCTTTTTTAATCTTTTACAATCTCACAGTATTTATTTATTTATTTTTTAGCGCATCACATATTTGTTTATTTTTATTTTTATTTTGAAATAAGTGCTTGAAAATTGCAAAACTAAATATTTATTTTCTGTCTAAATGATCTTTTAATTAATTTTTAAGTATGGTTAGCAAGGAATTTGGTCGCATAAAAATATGCTGTTGCATCATTTATTTATTTTATGAGTATCTTTTCATCAGAGATATATATAAAAAAAAAAAAAAAAAAAAAAAACTCTTTGAACAAGAAAATATATCTTGAAGGAAGGAATTCTTTTGATTTTTTAAACATACCATTTATCCACCGTGAATTGTGTTCATTCATCAAGTAGTGTTCTTCGACTCTATTTTGATCTTTAATCTAAAATATTAGTCAATGGATTTTGTTCATAAAATGGTTCAAATAAACAGGGCTTGCAGTGTTTTTTTTTTGCATCAGTTTGTCTTATATAGAAAGTTTCATACCATATTAAGACCAATGAGGAAAAAAAACAACTAAATTTTTGTCTGTTTGTTTGTTTCTCCAGGATTACACAAGTATGCGTGTTTTTTTATTCATTTTTTATTTTAATTGAGTTTTCACGGCATATCCATATTTTATCTAAATTATACGGAAAAACGTTATTCAAATCATCAGGCCTCTTAAAATTACAATGAAATGTTTGTACGGCAATGACCAGAGAAGTTTTTAAACAAACAGGAATTATTTATTGCCTTACGTTTCGGGTACCATTGGTGTCCTTTTTCAGGACCTCTTTAGGGTAGGAGAGGAGTGAAGGTTGAGCAATGTTGAGAAAGAAATTTCAATCTCAACGTTTTCAAAGTTCACTCTTCTCCTACCCCTAAAGAGCTCCTGAAGAAGGGCACCAATGGTATCCGAAACGTACGGAGGAACAAAGAATTCTTTTTCTTTCTCCATTTATACGGAAAGACGGTTATATATAAAAAATTATGTATGTATACATATTTTTAGAAATTGGTCATATATAAGTCAACAACGAAAAAAAAAGTCACCGGAAGTGTGCTTTATTAAATGTTTTTTTCTTTGAAAATGTGGGTGGATCAGCAATGCTAGATAACATCCGGTATTTTATCCGTCGTAGCATGCATATTGGTTTTGTTCCTGACCGGTTTCAGAATTTCATCCATCCATCGTCAGAGCAAATTCACCAAGTTCGTGTAGAGAGTTCATTTCAACGAAATGTTTCTATAGACTCACTTAGGGAAGGTTCATTGAACATAATCTTATAACCTTTCCACATATATATATAGCCAACAAATGTGAGTGTAAGAGTAACATTGCATCTCTACACGAACTTGGTGAATTTTTGCTCTGACGATTGGATGAAAATCCGAAACCGGTCAGGAACAAAACCAAAATATATGCATGCTACGACGGATAAAATACCGGGTGTTTTTTTGCTTTTCTCTTTTCTTTAGTTTCTTACGATTTTCTTGAAAACAAAAAAAAAATAAATTAAATATAAATCACAATGGATGTTTTAAGCTGGTTCGTATGTAGCATGTGCGCATGCGTGAACATTTCGGACTCTCCTTAGTTATAAACTGCCACAATAGTTTTGTTGATTTGGAGGCGTTTTACCGCATAGCTTAGGTATATTGTGGAAACTGGGTTCGGATTCCCCCGGTCTTGTCAATTGGATTTTATTTGTAAAAATGCAAAGTAATATTCATATCTAATATGGTGTGTTAAATATAATTTTTATTGAAGTTTTACAAAAAAAATTACAAAGCATATGCAATTGAAATACGAAGGATATGTAAAATATCTTTACTTAATGTCTCTAAGCTTATATTAGCGTTGATTAACAACTCTATCCACGTACAATTTATAGTACTTAATATTGCGGCACCTAATTTTTGTGTTATTCATGGTAATTAAAAGATCTGAGAGATTACCAGACAAACTCTCAAATACTTGTACTTATCGATAATATCAATTCATTTTTCGTATATGATATTTTAGTATGAGCAATATGTAATAAAGTATGTAACTTTTAGAAGTGATGGGACTATATGTTAGCCTACACTATTCGCAGATAGTTCTTGAATGTGATTACATTTTAGTCCAAAAAAAAAAAAAGCGCATCGATCTATCTCCAGAAAAAAAAAACATTTGTAATTTAACGTGTCAATTTTTACTTTCTGTTACTCCTACTAAGAGGAAGTATTGTAATCGTGTCAAATTTTGGATTTCGAGTTTTTACTGGAAACATCCGTTTTGAGGTCCCCTGAGTCCAAAAAAAGTGGTTTTCAGCAAATGATCTGTGTACGTGTGTGTATATGTGAACAGCATAGCTCAAAAACGAAAAACTGTAGAAAGTTGAAACTTGATATTACGTTTAGGTATCATCATGGGATCTGAAAGTGCGTTATCTGTCAAAATTCCTCAACCGGAAGTACCACTTTACTTGTTGGTTTTTTTTACTTTTTTGCGATTTTCTCAAAAATGGCTTCGACGATTTTTCTTTAATCTTGTTTATCAACTACACATACAAACAGCTACAACTTTTATTTGAAACATTTCTCCGAGAAATCTCATTTAAGAGCATTTCTGGGGGAGGGGTAGGGTTAGGTTTTCATCCTAACTGCTAATTCAGTTTATTACACAATACTGTCATCTAAATAATGTTAATTAGAATTAGATATGTTGTTGAAATTCCGAGTTTGAAAAAAAATCGGATAACTGGAAATGCGTTTGTTTTAACACTTTACTAAATGATTTTTTTTCACTTTTTCGCGATTTTCTTCTCAAACATGGCTCCGCCGATTTTCTTGAAACTTTGTAAATAAACTACGCATACAAAGATGTACAACTTTTATGTAAAACATTTCTCTGAGAAAATTCATTTAAGGGCACTTTTAGGGCGGAGGATGGGGTTATGTTTTTCTCTAAAGTGCTATCATAGTTGGTAATAAATAGATGGCCAAAATTCAGAGTTTCAAGAAAATAAGTTAACCGGAAGTGCGTTTTTACTGAACAATTTTTCATACAGTTCACACACGGAATTTCTTAAAAGACAAGACACACACATACATACATAACACATGTGTCAATTCTAATTGTTGAGAATGAGGTGTATGCTACAGGTTGTACAACAATTTCCACACAGATATTGGTCAAGAGGGGGTGTCAACGAGGTTTTTTTGTTTTTTACTATTCAATGTTCTCTCTTGAAAAGGTATTTCTCGCCTGAATGCAGAGTAGTGTTGGCTTCTTTTTTTATTTTATTTCTATCTTAACTGTTCTCTTTCTATAGTTGTTGAACAATGCCTATAAGGAGAAGTGGATGTCCCATTGGTATTAATGAAAGGTGGCCTCATGTCCATTGAATGAAAACGTTGTGGATATAGATGGGGTTGTTGTGTTCAAGTTGTTGGTTACAAAAAAAACAGAAATAGGCTTGTTGTTATTCATCTCAGGAGAGTAAAGACGTGCATATAGCAACGCGCACTGCAGACGGCTCTTCTCTCCCCATGTTGGAGCGGAAAGGGGGTGGGCAATCGTTCGCATTAGACTGTTCGCGTTGTCTTCATGATGACGAAGAAAACAGAAAACAGAAACAGTTGAAGAGTTACCCCTCTATATATATATATATATATTTCTCTCTCTCTCTCTTTCGATCTAAAAGCGTGGCGGCGCCACTGGTCACTGCTATGAGTTAATTCCTTTAACCCCCACCACTAAACACAATGTTTGTTGGCTGGTTGTGTTGGCCAGTGCTGACACCACTCCAACTAGAAGAGAGGTCCTTCCTTTTTCCAAAGGTACGCATTCCAACACTAGTAGCACCAATTACAACCGTCTTTAATTTCATTTCATTATACAGTCCCCCTCTCGTTTCCTCACATCATCCAAACCTATCTTCTTCTTTCCACTACTTCCAATCCACTGTCAGCTTAATTTACTGCCGTTCATAACTACCACTCAATCTATGTTTCTCACTCGCACTGTTATTAAATTCAAGTGACTATGTAACTATATAGCAGCGCCCAGTCTCAACTCCCTATGGACAGGGGCTACATAATTAATTTTTTACTACTTTTTTTTATTTTTATTCCCTCTTTCGTTTTTTTTTTTTTTAATTTTTTTTTTTTTTTTCAACTCGCTTTGGAAACGCGAACAACTCTTAAACCTTCCATTCCTATAAACTGAAACGTCTAATGAATTCTTTTTCTTGATTTCAAAAGGAAGAAAGTAATTGATCTTTCTTCATATTTGCAGTAAAAAATTGTTTCTACTATCATGCTTATTTTTTTTATATTGTGTTCTTTCACCTTTCATCTCACTCATTTTGTTAATATTTTGCTGAGTGAAGTATATGAAATTAAATACTAATTCTGTCCATACTGGGACGATTTTTTAATCTCGTTGAAAGGGTCTTGTACATATATTACGTGAATATTTTATAGATCCTCTTCGTCCATAAACTTCCACGATAGTGGTGGTTAGAGATGGTGGGTGACCAGCATCAGATTCAATTCCAAAAACATTAAAAAAATTTAATAGCTCAAATTATCAGAACCTCTTAAAATAAAATTTTTTTATTCCAATAGAAAAATGTTTTCCAAATAAAAATTGGTTACATTTATATCTGTAAAACTTTTCATTCTAAAGTTTAAAGCAAATCCGGTTTGGCATTTCCGGTTAACCAATTTTATTATCAGTTTTAGAAATTTTTTTTTGGAGTGTTTTTAATTTATAGATTTTTTTTTTTTTTACGATATATTTTATATTGAAATGACACTTTAGAAGAAAGCTGCTTAACGTTACTGCTCGCTCAGAATTCCCTCCAAAAAAAATAAAAAAAATTAATTTTCCTGTTCAAAAAATAGGTATTTGTCAGAGGTAATAATAGGGATAGGCATTTTTATTTGTGGATATAATATTGGGTTGGTGCAAAAATAATGCAGGTTTTTGAACTTTCATCTTTTGTTTACTTCTGCTTGCCAAGTAAACAAAGATAATCCTCCAGTCTAGGTAATGGATTATAAACAATGTTTATTAATGTTGTTTTTCCTCAAATATCAGTTTAGTTTGTGTTCCATTTTGTATGAGTTAAGACCTCCGATATTCACCATGTCAAAACAAGATTTTCGTCAAATTTATTTTTACGAGTTCAAACTTGGTCGAAGTGCGGCTCAAACTGCGCGTAACATCAATGTTGTTTGGGATGAAGGAAGCATCAGTGAATGTACAGTGCAGCGGATGGTTCCAAAAATTTCGTGTTGGAGATTTTGATCTCGAAGACAAGGAAGATCGCGGTAGGCCCTCTGTTGTTGATCACGACCATCTTAGGGCATTGGTGGAAGATAACCCTCGCAAAACCACTCGGGACTTTGCGAGAGAAGTTAGTGTTGACCACTCAACAGTCGTTCGCCATCTCGAACAAATTGGTAAAGTTAAAAAGCTCGACACGTGGGTACCTCACGAATTGACCCAGAGCCAAAAACATCGGCGTTTTGAAATTTGCAATTCTCTTCTGTTGCGCTACCAAAATGAACCATTTCTTAATCGAATCGTGACATGTGATGAAAAATGGATCCAATACGACAACAGGAGACGGTCAGGCCAGTGGCTGGACAAGGATGAAGCACCAAAACATTTCGCGAAACCAAGCCTGCACCCGAAAAAAGTAATGGTGACAGTGTGGTGGTCTACTGCAGGTGTTATTCATTACAGCTTCCTAAATACTGGCGAAACAATCACGGCTGAAACATATTGTCAAGAAATTGACAAAATGCATAGGAAATTGCAAAATCTTTGTCCAGCATTGGTGAATCGGAAAGGACCAATTCTTCTTCACGATAACGCCAGGCCACATATCGCAATGCCAACTCTCAGGAAACTTCAGGAATTGAAATATGAAACACTTCCGCACCCTCCATACTCCCCCGATCTCTCGCCGACGGACTTCCACTTATTTAGACATTTGGACAACTTCTTAAGAGGAAAAAATTTTAGGGACCGAAGTGAAACTGAAAATGCCTTCCGCGAGTTTATTGAGAGTTTAAATAAAGATTTTTTAGAAACTGGAATAAAAATGCTTCTGACACGTTGGCAACTATGTGTTGATAATGATGGAACATATTTTGAATAAATAATCTTAGTTTTATACAAATTATAATAATTTTTTTTTTTTTGGCATATAAAAACCTGCATTATTTTTACACCAACCCTATATAACTATAGCACGATCATTTGAGTAATAATAAAAGCAGCTTTGAAAATATTCTATGCATTATTGTTTGCTGATTTGTTTAATAATTATTGTTTAGTAACTTATAATGACGCCATTAACAGAAACTTTGTAAAATAACCAGAAAATGAGTTTATAGGAAAATAAAGTGGGAAAGGAAAATGAAATGTCGGTTAAATAGGAGATGTGCCTCTGCAAGATATCCTTATAAATAGTTGTTTATTTAGCTCCCTAGCCTTGTTTAATATATATTATATAAGGGAGACTAAGGGATACAATTGCACCGGTGTTTGCAAAATGATTATAGAGTTGCTGATGCAGTGAATGATAAGTGTCCATTGTGGGAGAACCGCCGGACATTAAGATTAACTCGATGATTTCTTTTAAAACTCCTAAAGTCGCGTAAGTGCATTCTTCAGAGTTTTGTTTTTTTTTTTTGGCATATTTGAGATTTGCTGGAAAATGGCTCCAACTAAATTTTGCATTATAAATATTCACAAATAGTGCTACTTATTTTTATTTGAAGCATTGCGTGTAGGCAAATTGATTTTGTGGTATCTTCTATTTCAAAATAATGTACGGTTCTGCTAACATATTTATATTATATGTTTGTATATATTTTGTACATATTCAAGCGGAGGTCCAGAGTTCGAATCCAGCATGTTGTCCCTAGATTTTCTCTTCGTAGGAGCCTTTATAACTAACTGTCCGTTGATGGGCAGTGTTGTCTATTGCTAGAGAACACTGTTCAGAGGCCGGCAGAGTACTGAGAAGGCTACGGGGTACACAATAGATCTTTTAAGTCGCATATCCCCTTAAAATATATATATATTTATTACATATATATTAGAGAGAACAAATGGTTAAAAAAAAAACAACTTTAGAAATAGCTTCAAAGATTTTCATTACCTTAAACATAATATATTGAATTGTGGATGGGTCCGCTAATGCTGGATAACATCTGGTTTTTTAATCGTCGAAACATGCATATTCCTTTTGTTTCTGACCGGTTGCGGCCATTTTCTTCCAATTGTCAGAGCAAATTCACCAAGTTCGTGTAGAGAGTTCACTTCAATGTAATGTTTCTACAACACACTCGACACTTATTGGTTTGTTGATTTATTATATGTGCGGGAGATTATCTATAACCTTATTTATAACCTCCTGCATTTTTACAAATTCAACAAACCAATAAGTGTGAGTGTAAATAAAAACATTGCGTTAGATTCCTAATCTCTACACGAACTTCATGAATTTGCTCTCAACATGGATGAAAATCCCAAAACCGATCAGGAACAAAAGGAATATGCATGCTACGATGGATAAAAATAATACCAGATATTAAACATAAATAAATATATTTATTCAATGGGTCAAAATCAAAATGATAACAATTAACCAAATAATTGATTAATTTTTCTGTTTTATAATATTTGGGACGTGCCTCTCCATTCACGCCAGTTATATAGTCAGATTTGGATGAGAGGGTGCGTAACACTAATTTAAAAGGTGTTTGTATCTGCTCGGATAGCCAGGCTGCGTTGAAGGCGCTTAATTCATGTGTCTTCACTTCCAGATTGGTGTTGGAATGTTCTAGAAGACTGGAAGATCTTTCTTCATTAAAGGATGTGCTTCTGGTCTGGGTTCCAGGTCATATGGGAATTTTTGGGAATGAGGAGGTGGATAGGTTTGCCAAATTAGGTGCCTCTCTCCCTTTCATTGGTCCAGAGCCTGCTGTTGGTGTGTCTTCTGACACATGTTTGTCGGGCTTTCAGACGTGGATGACCTCACAGCACTCATCCTTATGGATGAGTGCAGTGGGTTGTCGGCAGTCTAAAATGCTCATTGGGGGCCCGGACGGAGCTTTGAGTAGTGGGGTCCGATGTCTTTCACGGACCTCCCTCAGGTATCTGGTTGGATTCCTCACTGGGCATTGTGGTTTAAGGAGACATCTCTATATAATGGGACTTGTGCCTGACCCTTTTTGTAGAGTTTGTGAAACTGAGGAGGAAACACCCATGCATTTGATGACGAATTGTTTGGGTTGTGAGGAGATTAGGTTTAGGACCTTCGGCCGGAATAGGATGTCGGTAGAGGATCTTAAGCTGTGTCCTTTTAAGGTTTTGGTCCGATTTGTTCGGTCTGTTGTGAAACTTAGATGGTTAAAACCTGGGCCTGGATTTTCATTCTAGTCCCAGTGGTAGGTATTCTTTAGGGGCAGCTATATGGGCCCGAGGGGGCTTTGGATAGCGTAGGGTTTACTTCCCTCCCCTTTTGGGAATAATATATAGTCAGATAATTTTTTACTCGTTGCGGGAGCTTTATAGCCCTGTAGTTGTAAATTTAAATTATAGATATTAAAAGAATAAAAATGTGATCTAGAATAAAAATCAAATTATATTAATTTAATTATAGGTATACTACAGAAAAAAAAAAATTTTAATTAAATAATAAAAAAAAAAAATCTGGTGTGAAACACTCACATTACTTTCTCTTAATGCCGTTAACAAAATTAGATAATTCTGCGGAATTAGAGGCGTTAAAGTTCAAATGTTTTTTTATTAGCGCTGTCTTCTGGATTACAATTTAACTACATTGAAGAGACTGTAACCCTCCTACTTTCTAGTAAATTTATGATAAATCAAGTTTAAGGAATGTTTGTCAGTCATGTAATTTGTATTAACTACAACCAGAAACTATTAGGTGTAGGCCTGAAAACTTTCATTATTCAAAAATTAATCTTATTATTTACAAATTTAAATTATTATTCTAATAAATTAATGTTAATAATAAGGTAATCTCTGTTTGCTATATGGAGACGACAATCTTTTATAAGAAGCGAATGGTGTGTTAGTGGTGTTACAGCTATATACTGCTTGTCCATCCAGACATGCAGAAAGGTATGGGCTTGTATGCATTGGTTTTTGTTGGTGAGTGTACAGCCAAGAGCGGTCGGATTCCTGGGCGACTCTTAGCCATGAGTGTACCTGTGGCCAAGACAAATAATAGAAGCAAGTAGAAAGGAGCGAGCTACCGGGCTTTGCGTGCTTCAACCCATCTCCCTCACCAACCACCACCACCACCTCATCGTCCTCCTCCACCTGGCTGTATGTTCCTCTTCGTCTGTTGTTACCATTGCTCTATCTGTCTTTGTTCTCGCATTCTTCATTTATAAGCCGTGGGCCCGGGCCATCCTTCCTACTCTTCTTCACCTTCTTTTTTACTCTCTTCTTGTAGTTGCAGCAGCTCTTACTTTGCCCGCCAACATCTCTCCTACCTCTTTATTCCCGCCTGTTTTGTGCGGCACGCCTACCTGCCCATATCTCCCGCTCTTTCTCTTTCATTCTAACATTACCAAATTCTTCTTATTCTTTTTTTATTTCTTTTTATTTACTTTTTAACCTTCTTTTTTTTTTTTTTTTTTTTTTTTTTCTTATTTTTGCCAGATCCAAGGCCAAAGGGCAAGGACTAATTTTTTTCTTGTCCTTTCTATTGTATATTTTTTAAGCACTCAGATTAATACCATTTTTTTTTCTGAACTTTGTTATAGATTTCTTTCAGCATCATTTCTTTCTTTTATTTATCATCTTTCTGATTTCTATAAAATAATAATAAATCTTCACCTCTTTTTGCAAGCTAGAAAATAATTACTTTTCCTTTAAAATTTTTTTTTGTTTAATCTAATTTGATGCAGCATCTCTCAGGATTGCTGAATGTCCAGCTTTCTTTTCTAATATTTGTTTCCATTTTCACGATACTGTTTTTTTACTCTCATAGAATCTTACCCTGTTCTATCAGCAATTAACATTCATAGTAAAAGAGAAGGGATTAGCTCAGTGGTAGCGTAGTTCTCAGGTTCGAATTCAGCAATTTTGCCCTTAGATTTTCTCTTCCTATCTCATTGCCCTGTTGATTGAGCAGCTATAGAACATTACTTGGAGGCCGGCAGTTTACTGAGAAAGTAAAAATAAAGTTCCAGGCTTTCTTAGCTTTTGGGTTTCATTGGCTATATGAGCATAACAGCCTTACCTATTATTTATTTTTTGAGCTGAAGGCTATGACAATATATCGTAAAGTCTATGAAGCTTTTATAACTTGTAATTCGTTCATATAGATAAAATCGTAAACAGATGGCCCTGCTGATGGTGCTGCTGCTCGCTAGGGATAGCGTTTATTACGTAAGGAATGTCCGCGTCAGTATCAACATATTCTATGCCATATTCCACACTTAAATTTTCTTCCTTTTAAGCTTTTCTTCTGACCATAGGATAAAGATATATCGGAGAATTAGTGGTTAAATGCTTCAATAAAATGGAGGCATTAGCGAATTATAATAGAATTGAAAGGCTAAGCCTGGATGCCGGGCAATAAAAGTATTTAAAGACACCCAGAAGCAAACAGATGGACAAAGGAAGGATTCGCGGCCAAGTTGACATTTCGTTCAAGACTTACCTCTCAGAGACCCTTTAGAAAAGCTTACAAGAAAGCAACCCTTCTATTGGACGAATGTTGCATATCCCGATGCACTCTTAAAATATTCCATTACTCTTACTTTTACACGGCCCATTACAGTCTTGGAACAATATATTTTCTTTAGAGCGAAACGTGAACTTAAGGAGAACCATTGCCTCCAAAGGAAATATGCCCATAATTTTATTTTTGTTGCAGAAACAAATAAAGATTTAATATATTGATTTCTTGAATTTTATAGGGAGAGTTTCTAGAGTGGGCCCACTAATAGCCAAATTTGACCCATGATAACTTTTTAGATATATTTTTACATTGTCTCAAAAACTTGCCAGATTTCTAGAAAATAACTTTTTATTAATAAAAATAATCGTTGTTGGTGTAGTGGTTATGTGTATGGACTTGTAACTGGGAGGTCACCAGTTCAAATCCCGTATATAATTGCTAAATTTTATATTCGTTTAATAAATATTAATGGTAAAGTAGGTGCTTCCGTCCCCGTCCCACGACAACTAATTTCGTATTTGAATGATAATCCCGCCTTAAAAAAAAAAAATTATATATTTATAATGTAAATTAATATATTGATTGAAAATGATAGTGCAGTTTTCTAGCTAAGGAATGGCGGCGAACTATATTTATCTCACAATAATTAATATAGATATATATTATTTTCTCCTTAGTGGAAGTACTTCATTGGTCCCCAATTTTTGAAATTGATTTTTATCCCAAAAAAATTCTAGAGAAAGAGAGGGACAGAGTGAGAGGGGGGAACAGCTAATTGGATTTTCATAACTTCACGCTTTGTGAATCCTGAAATAGTTTTAAATATATGGTCTAAGAGTCTGTGAGATCAGATAATTCTAAAACAGATAATTATCAATAGAAATTTATTATCTCATCATTAAGGTTTTAGTTAAAAAATTAACTCGAATTACGTATCACATTAACAAATATTTAAGCACCGTTAATACTGATTTTTGTGGATGTTTCTCCGAGTTTTATATAAAATTAGTGCTGTTATAGTTAAATCCGTGTATATTACATAATCTTGTTATTTAAAAATTAAAATATTTTAACGTTGAGACGTAAATTAATGTTATCAAAATTTAATAAAGTTTTTAATTATGCAGAATTTTAATAATAATAATAATAAAAAACGAAAAAAAACAACATATAAACACAAAATTAAATTCCAAATATTCAATCTCAATGGGATTTAAAATATTGGTTGCACTTTACTTTAGAGAATTCTTTGGAAAATATTCCATTATTTTTTTTACAAGTTCTTCATATTTAAAATTTTTATTAAATATTTGCTCTTATAATTAAAAAGATAGCGGACTTGTTGTTATATTATTCTAAAGTGGCACTTAAGTGGTATCTCTAAACTCACAACTCCCAGAACTCTTAGAAAATAATTCTCTGAATTAATATTTCAAGTAAAAATGAGATGCATAAAAATATGACGTTAGTATACAAATTTGGGGGAAAAAAAAGTCTGAGATGTTTTTGAGAAAGTCGCGAAATAAGAAAGAAATTCAGTCGCTTTTTCGGTTGATGCGTTTTTTTTTTTAAAAAAAAAGAAGAAATCATTTCATAGATGCCCTTTTCATGAAATACGTATAAATTTGTTTCTATTCGGATTTTGTTTATATTCGGAGCACCTCAAAACACCGCCTGTAGGCCCACTGAAAAAGGGCTAATACGAAAACACCCATTTTATTGGAAAAACATAGCAAAGCAAAAGCACTCCAAGATCTTCTTAGAGGGCTAAGCCCTACAAAGACTTGCACAACCCTATCTCCTTGGCAAAACAAAAATACGAGAGCTAAGAAGAATCACTTGTTCTAGTCACAGGATATTATCTTTTTAAAGGAAGCATCTATTATAGTATGGGTCTCATCCCGGTTCCACATTTCGGTAGTAAATGTGGCCAAAAAAGACCGAAATACCGTTCCACCTTCTTGGATGAAAGTATGTGATCATTATGCTTGCAAACGATTCCAGGAACTTTTAGCGCTTGGTAACTTGGTGCCGAACTGGGGGACCGGAAAGTTCTCTTACCTCAGCCATGGCGTTTTTAAATGAGATAAGGTCAAAGTGCGCTTGGGAAGGGAGAGGGCACAATGGACCCAATGGTGGCTTAAGTGTTGCACTTCCTTAGGGAGGCCTCGAGTTCCAGCTTAGAAATTAGGTTATACCTCTCAAAACATAAGTTTTCGGTGAAAATTCAATCGTAAATTTGGCCAATGCTTTTTTTTTACTAAGAACAAATAAATAATAGATATTTCAAATTCAATTATAAGTTGCGTAATTTCAATGAAAACTTTGATTTTGGCTGAATAATAATGGTTTTATTTAATTTTTTACAAGTAAACGATATTGTCAGGAGGCTAAAGAAGAAACATTTTGAACTTCACAAAAAGTTGAGTTTTTTATTTTCCGATGATCTTATTACAGTTATCTATCCTTCCTTAGGGTCAAGGAGAGGTCCCCGGCGGGGGGGGGGGAGCATTTTATTTAATTAGTTGCTTTTAGACGTATGTGAAGTTTTTTGTTTTGTTTTTTACTGGTTAAATTAATGGAAACTTGATTTGAGATTCAGTCAAAGAAATGCTAGCTCATTAATAGCGTCATTTTCTGCTTATTTTTTTCTATATCTCACCGTATTTTGCCCTCGCTATCTATCTGTATTAAATCACTTTTAGGACGTATTACAATTTGTAGCTAGGTCTCTTCCATAAGTTTATTTACTATACAATAAGTACAGTGTTATGGTAGTAAAAAGTAGTTGGTGAATAATGAAATGACGTACACACAAACTGGATTACTTGCATTTAAATACAATGTTATATTTTACGTTAGCTACTTGGGTGAGGACATATAGTGTAGTAGAGTGACCGAGCGATGAGCGATGATATTAGTGTGATCGTGATTAAAGTAGAATGATATAGAATATTAACATTAAAGAACGATATGGCTAGTTTGGAATTAGTTAATAATAAGAACTAGCTAATGGTGGATTAGCTAGTGTATGGCCTAGCTTCGTTGAACTTTACAGAATTGATTTTGTAAATTATTAAGTCATCAAAAGTGATTTGGAGACTGGAAACAGCTTACTGAATTACTTGGAAGCTTTCAAAATCGAAGCTAATTGGTCAAAACAGTGCAGTGGGCGTGAAAACGGAGATAATGCGTAGTTGAAGCAACTTTATATATATACATATATATTCAGTTATATGTGAAATTTGTAAGTAGGTGAATAAATGGTTAAATAACTAATAAAACAATACTATTTAAATTGAAGCAAGAGAAAGTCCTATGAGTGTTTCACACCAAACTTTTTTTTTTTTTTTTTTTAAAGACATCGAGAGCTGTCAGTTTGATGCCTCTAGACAAATAATACAATTATAAATGTTTGATAACATGGAACGAAACGAGGTTATAAGTAAATACAATTTAGCGAAGAATATTTATTATAAATCGGATTATTACGATTCATATATTGACACAATGATAAATAGTCATTTCTTTTTATTTCTAAACAAAACAAATATTTCTTTGATCGGGTGTAATAGATGTTTTAGGATAATTTTATTTTTGGCAAGTATATTATGTATCATACATTGCCATGTAGCTTGCGCTTTTTGTATACTGAATTGAAGTTAAAAAAAAAAAAAAAACTATCTGGTTGTAGTATAAGGATTGTATGTTTATTGAATATCATAGGAAGACTACAGCTTCTTGTATTCACACTGTGTCATTGTTATATTTATCATTATTTCTTATAGTTAATTATTAAAAAAAAAAGAAAAGAAAAAAGTAATTGTTTTAAAAGAATAGTGTATCTGTGTGTGTATAAAGAAGGGCGCCCCAGGAAGAATGGGCGGTGCTACCGGGCCGAAACATACCAGGACTATAGCACCCCGAGGGCTTACTTGATCCTCTCCTCTCTTAAGTCTTGTGTTCATGGCAGCTACACCTTCAAGAATAAATAAATAATAATAATAATAATAATAATAATAAAAATTCTTCCATTCTGGTTTTACTCTTACCATGTAACATATATACATTTATACATATACACTGAACTCTCACCATATAAAGTCTAAACATACCAAACATACATAGGCAGATGGCCACAAGAGAGAGAGAGAAAAACTTCTAACCTAAGATAAAAGGGACATTTGAAATAATAAATAAAGCGAATAAAAAGATAAACGATAGAGAGGCTTGTGGAAAAGAAAGAAAAGGATATGATGGTGAAGAAGTGGAGGACGAAGAAGAAGAAGAAGAAAGCGGGAAGGGGGATTCTAGAGGAGAGAAGTTTTAGAAACACGGAGAGAGAGAGAGAGAGAGGGGAGAAACACATTCCTCAGGGGCCTGGTCCTTCGGCCGCCCCGCTCTACACTTCACCATTCTGGCCGTCCTAAAAACATTTCTTACATATTTTTCTACTTCTTTCTTAAATGTACACAAAACCGCCAATCTTAAGAAATTGATACAATAACAAAAACTAAAAAATTATTCATCTTAAAAACTTTAAAAATTTTAAAAACTTCTAATTACCAAAATAATAATAATAATAATAATAATAATCAAATCTAAGTGTTCCTCCATTCTTTCCTAAATTCTTACAGCCAATTATTTCATTTTTATATTTTCGCAGAAATGATTTAATAATAATAATAATTATTATTTTTATTAATTGTATTATATAATTTATATTATATTATTTTTACTATCAATTTTTACAGAAATGCTTACGTTAATAATAATAGTTTTAATCCTTTCTTAATCCATAGTAAAACGGGGAAATTTTGAGATCCATTGAGGGAACGGATAAACTGTGTTGTGGCTATTACAAGCACTGCCAAAATTTCCAGAATATGTTTTAGAGAATAATACTTTTTCTGTCCTTCAGATTTTTCTTAAACTTTGTTTACAAGTTTGTTACAAGTTTACAAGTTTATAAGTTACAAGTGTGTACAAGTACAAATATGTTTTATTTGAGATATTTTCCCGGAAAAAGATTTAATTTATAAAGTTTTGGGGATGCTTTACTTTCTTTAAGTTTAGAATTTTAACTTATCCTAACAAAAAATAAAGTCAATTGTTGTAGGGGATTATCGCTCTGGAACTTGAAAGATCTATTGTGCTTTCCGAGCCTTCTCAGTGCTCAGCCGAACCTCCGTGCAGTGTTATCTAGCCGCAGACAACACTGCTCATCACCGTAGAGTGAGTTGTAGACAGACGCTGCTAGGAAGAGAAAATCTAAGAGCAGTATGCTGGATTCGAACCCGGGATCTTCGCATTGCTGGTCCAGCGTGCTACCACTGAGCTAATCCCTTCCTTCTTCCATTCTTCCATGGCTTACGCCAATTAACTAGGGACGGAGACCCTAGTGTGTGTACTGTGTTTGTCCTTGTCTGTAAAGTGTATAGTGTATGTAGTTTAACTGTTCTGACGAAGTGCATTGAGTACTGAGCTGTGGTAACCCTTGGGGTCGCTACACTCCAAGTAACTGCCTGCAACAGATACCCCTTACGGGCAAAATAAAGTAATGATGATTCCCTACATATTGGCAGAGCTATTACTATTGTAATTTCTATTGGGGTCCAGTAGATAGAGCCAAACTCAAACCCGGAATAGCCCTTGAAATTGGACATCCCAGAACTTCCCCCCCCCAAACAATTTTTGTTAAAAAAATTAGACCCGTCATCAACTACACCACAGCACCCGCCTTGCAACAGTAATTAAGTACAAAATCAAACTACATCACCACTTTTAACATAAAGAATACACAGCACCTAATTCACTTAATGGAAGACACAATAATAACACCCTCATCACGACTAATTTCCTTTGATATATCTAACTTATACACATCCATTCCTATAAATGGCACCTTAAACATTGTAAAATAGAAATTAAAAGAACAGAACCCACAACAATACATAGATCAACTAACAACCATAACCGAAACTACAGTTAAACAAAACTACTTTAGATTCAATAACAATTTCTACCTAGCTACAGACGGATTAGGAATGGGACACCCGACATCTGCTATTCTATCCGAAATTTTCATGCAACATTTAGAAGACACTTACGTCCCATACTTAAAAGAACATTTCAACATAACATTTTATGCACGTTACGTTGATGACTCAATACTTATACTCGAACATGACATTGACATAGATTCACTCTTAAACTATTTAAACAACCTCCACCCCAATATAAAATTCACACATGAGTACGAGAACGATGGCACTCTCAACTTTCTAGACATAAAACTTACCAGAAATAATGACAAAATAGACTTCACAGAAATAGATTTACAGAAAACCCACTTCTACCGACACCATAATACCTTCCAGTTCCCATCAAAAAGCCACATACATACAACCAAACAAGTGTGAGTCTACAGAAACATTTCGTTTAAGTGAACTCTCTACATGAACTTGGTGAATTTGCTCTGACGATGGATGAATATCCGAAACCGGTCAGGAACATAACTAATATGCATACTATGACGGATAAAATACCGGATGTTATCCAGCATTGCGGACCCAGCCACATTTTCAAAAAAATTTCTATTTTATTTTTATTATTCTTTATTTACAACACTCTAATGCGCACATAAACACACTATTATTCTTACTATATGTTTAGTTGCTTTCAAGATACATGAATACGGAAGAATCTAAACTTTAAAAGAAACTACTTATTTTTAAAAAAACATCACCTTCCACCTCCCCCAAAAACCTCCCACTAACTCATTTACTAACGCATTGTAATCGTGTCAAATTTTCGATATCGAGTTTTCACCGGAAATATCCGTTTTGATGCCCCTGAATCAAAAAAATGAACCCCTGATATTCCGTTTAGATATCACCATGGGATCTGACAGTACGTTATCTGTCAAAATTCCTCAACCGGAAGTACTACTTTACTAGTTTTTTTTTTTTTATTTACTTTTTTGCGATTTTCTCAAAAATTGCTCCGATTTTCTTCAAACCTGGTATGTATATCAACTACACATACAATGAGCTACAACTTTTATTTGAAACATTTCTCCGCAAAAATTCATTTAAGAGCATTTTTGGGGGAGAGCAATGGGTTAGGTTTTCATCTAAAGTACTATTTCAGTTTATTAAGACAATTCTGTCATCTAATTATTGTTAATTAGAATTAAATATGTTGTTGAAATTCCGAGTTTTGAAAAAATCGGATAATTGGAAGTGCGTTTACTTTAACCACTTTTTAACTAAATGATTTTTTTCACTTTTCACGCGATTTTCTCAAAAATTGTCTCCGACGATTTTTCTTGAAACATTTTATATAAACTAAACAGCAAGGATCTACAACTTTTATTTAAAACATTTCTCTGGGAAAATTCATTTAAGGTTACTTTTTTTTAGGGGAGAGGTGGGGTTATGTTTTTCTCTTAAAGTGCTATCATAGTTTATTTATACAATTCTATCATCCAAATAAAATTAAATAGATGACCAAAATTCCAAGTTTCAAGAAAATTAGTAAACCGGAAGTGCGGCTTTTACTGACGGGTTTTTTTTTTTCAGTTTTTGAACGAATTTCATTAAATTTGATGATACACAAACTATAAAATTTTGTCAATTATAATTTTGAAAACTGGAGTAAGAGAAAGTTGTGTGAGTGTTTCACACCAGATTATTTTTATTTACTTTTTTTGCGATTTTCTCAAAAATGGCTCCGACGATTTCTTCAAACTTGGTATATCAACACACATACAATGAGCTACAACTTTTATTTGAAACATTTCTCCGCAAAAATTCATTTAAGAGCACTTTTGGGGGAGAGCAAATGGGTTAGGTTTTCATCTAAAGTACTATTTCAGTTTATTAAGACAATTCTGTCATCTAATTATTGTTAATTAGAATTAAATATGTTGTTGAAATTCCGAGTTTTGAAAAAATCGGATAATTGGAAGTGCGTTTACTTAACCACTTTTTTACTAAATGATTTTTTTCACTTTTCACGCGATTTTCTCAAAAATTGTCTCCGACAATTTTTCTTGAAACATTTTATATAAACTAAACAGCAAGGATCTACAACTTTTATTTAAAACATTTCTCTGGGAAAATTCATTTAAGGTTACTTTTTTTTAGGGGTGAGGTGGGGTTATGTTTTTCTCTTAAAGTGCTATCATAGTTTATTTATACAATTCTATCATCCAAATAAAATTAAATAGATGGCTGAAATTCCGAGTTTCAAGAAAATTAGTGAACCGGAAGTGCGCTTTTACTGGCGGTTTTTTTTTTTCAGTTTTCGAACGAATTTCATTAAATTTGATACACAAACTATAAAATTTGTCAATTATAATTTGGCGAACTGGAGTAAGAGAAAGTTGTGTGAGTGTTTCACATCAGGTTTTTTATTTATTTATTTATTTATAAAATCTGAATCTTGTTGTGGATGTCGTGCTCTGATATTCATTAATATTATTGTTAATTTAGCTATTTATTTATTTATTTATTTTTTTTTTCAGACGGAGAATACATATTTGTTGAACCAGACTATAAACTGTCCAAATATGCTCCCAAGAGTTGGAGATCATCCTCCTCAAACGTAAGCAGTTTTTTTTTTTTTTTTTTTTACACAATTTTTATTTGAATTTGTTAGTTTGGAAATATCCTCTTTCTATTTATTTGTTAATAAAAAATAACGCCAAGCACGCATGAAATATAATAAAACCTAGATGGAGTAAATATTTAAAAAGAATAATAGTTTTAATTTTATCCAGGAGCTCATAATTTGCTGAGTAATGTCTTTTTTTGATCGGCAAATGTATCTGTTTTGTGACCATTAGGTTCCTGCTATAATTTAAAAAGAATAAACTGGATTTGAGCATTCAAAAAATACGATATAGGCTTTATTCTACTTTCTCTTACTCATAGTAAGAGTATTGTGTGTTTTATTTACAAAATATTTGGAAAAACGAAAATTCGGAATACTTACCAACGTATCAAACAAGATGGCTTCGGGCAAAATCCATCACCCGCAAGTACTGCGTCTTTACTGAATGATTTTTTTTTTTTTTTTTTTTCAGTTTCTCAAAAACGGCTCAAAAGATTTTTTTTTAAAAACTTCGTATACTTTATAAACACACATAAATTACCTACCACTTTTATTTGGAACTTTTTGTATGACTTTAATCTTGGAATGCTCACTGCATGATATAAACCTATCGCATTTATTTTTGAAAAATGTTAAAAAAAAAAAAAAATTGATTTTAAATACTTTTGAATGTATGGCATTAAATTTCAAATATATATGGGGTTGATTCTATGTTATTTGCGCAATCTTCACTTTCTTACACGCTTTTGGGTTGGGTTAGGTTGGTATTATTGTCCACCCACCATCTTTATATTCATGTTATAAGACATATGAGCAAAATTTAAATTAAAAAAAAAAATAAAATATTTGCCATGTTTATATAATTATTGTAATTGTATTATAAGAGAATGTCGTGTGAGTATTTCACAGCAAAATTTTGGGTTTTGGTGTTTTAAGATGGCAATTTCACTTTAAATTATTAGAAACGTAATGAAATAGATGTTGAAGTTAGGTCATAAAAAAAACTCTTTTTAAATTTTTACCGACGTTTTGGGAAATTTATTGCGCCTTCTTCAGGGTCTGTACAAAGGTTTTAATATAAATCAGAAAAAAAGAAGAAAACAAAAAAAACAACATAAAATATAAATTTAAAATAAATATTTTCAAATAAATTTTTTTAAAATAAACTATGCAAATAAACTAAACGTATGTACAGGGTATCCCAAGGTATATGGATAACGACTTTTTCTCGGAAACTAAGATAGCTAGAAAAAAATTAAAAAATATGTGACCCCGTAGTTTTTTGTTAGAAATCCAAATTTAATTTGCAAATTTGTTTTGGTGCTTCGAGAATCGAGATACAGGCACCAACTTTATTTTTTCAAATGGGGAGGTGTGGTTTTTATTTAAGTAATAGATTCCTCTATTTTTGTAAGAAAAATTTACTTGAACGGTTTTTTTCTTTGAGCGATATTTTACAAGTTATGAATGAAAACATGATTCCTATAAGAAATTTCAAAATGATATTATAACGGTTTTTTGATTGAATAAGAAGAAAAGTACTATTTTATTATAAATTTTACTCCTCATTAATTAAGATCTTGCTCGAACTGGCCTCCACCATTAGAGATGTATTTCTTTGGTCGTAAGGTACAATTGGCAGGAAAAAGCATGTGTATACATCTCTAATGGTGGGGGCCAGTTCAAGCAAAATCTGTAATTAATGAGGAGTAAATTTCCATCTTTTAAGCCTCCAGATATCTCAACTTGTATCAGGGAATAAAAAGAGTAACCCGTGGTGAGTGGGGGCTGAAGACCTGCGAGTGGCCTTATCCATTTACAGGGGCGTAATAGAGAATGTCGCAGCATACGCAGCTGCCTGTTTGGCTGATAAGCTTGACATGCGGTCATACAGCGGCACTCTATTACGAATACAAAGAGCCATTTTGTGTTCTGTAACAAGGGCCTATGCGACATTATCCACGGTCTCCTTACCGGTGGTTGCTGGTGTGTTGCCGCTTGATCTCCTTGTAGAGATGAGGGCCCTTACCTATAAGTATAAAAAAGGGGTTATGATTGTCCTTTGATGGTGAGGAACTGTCCAGTCAGACGCCTCCTGCTCTTGCAAAGAAAAAGATCCGAGAGTACGAGATTGGGAAGTGGCAAAGACGCTGGGATGAACCAGAGACAGGGAAAAAAGCACATGAGTTCTTCCCGAATCTGCATCACTGACTGTCGATTTGATGGCTGAAGCTATCCCAAACCGTAACGCAATATTTCACGGGCCACGGGGAGTTCAATTCTAAGCTCCACGAGCTGGATTTGAAAGATTCCCCGAATTGCGAATGCGGTCAACGGGACACAGTGCATCAAGTTCTCTTCCGATGTCCTCTCCTCGACAAGGCGAGAATCCATAAGGATTTCAAGCTGAAAAGGAGGGGAAAGAACTGGCCGGGATAATGTAAAGAGTTAATGAAAAGTGCTGATAATTTTAAAGACTTTGTTGAGTTTGCTCGTGAAGTAGCGGTAATGCGCCGGACTAGACGGATATGTAGAGATCCGCCTCCATGTGGCAGGGAAGGAAACTTGCCTATTATGTAGGCAAGGAAAAAAGTGACCATAGGCACCGGTTTTGGCGCTAAGCGCTAGGTACAGTGGCTAAGAGTGTGCTCTAATTTTGAATTTTGTTGATTCTTGCTATAGTGCCAATGCTAACGATGATTAGGGCAGGTATTACAATAAGATGTCTCCCTCAACGAAGTTGCTGAATTTCCTCAACAGTATGGAGATTTATTCCATTAAACAGTCAATAAATTGCCTTACTTAGACCAAATTTCTCCTGCAAAATTTTAGAGATTCCGTTACGCCTCCGTAATTCTTTCAGTTAGGACTTCCTGCGAACAACTTGACTAACAATTGGAAACCTACAATTGTAGCGGTTTCCAGAAGTGATTTTATAAAACACAATGATGCAAAAAGCAAAAGTGGGGTTCATATGTGTTGCTAAAAGAAAAATAAATAAATAAATAAATAAATAACGCTGTCTGGCCATACTTCAATGAGTATTTATTCTACTGCCTGGCAAGAGCGCCAAAGTAAATAGTTTGCTGGAAATCTACATGTTAAATAACTATGCACTTTATCCAGGTTATATTATATATATATATATAAAAATAAATAATTATTTTTTGAAAGACAGTTAAGAAAGATTTAATTTTTACTGCTTCAAAAATATACTGCTTAGAAAAACAAATTAGCTAACTGAAATGTTTTCTCATCTCGAGTGGAATAGTAATTTTATGAAATTAAAAAAAAAATAATAATAATAATAATAAATGAAATAGCCTAGTTACCTGGACCAGTGAGACGAAGAAGTGGAAGAAGATGAGTTCTGAGAGATCATTAGGTTTTATGAAGGAAGGGTACAGGGGTGGGGAGGTTAAATGGGTTAAACAACATTTGGTCTCCAAGAAAAAGTTTTGAACTCGGCCCTCCCCTTTAAAACCTCTTATTTAATTCCTTAGAAGGATGACGGCGGGTTGTTGAGGGGAGGTTAAAATTAAGAAAAAAAATAAATAAATAAATAAATAAAAAATTAAAAAATAAAAACACACAGGGGGAGCACAATTAGCTGGTACGACCTTGACTCCTGGCTTTGGAATTTACGTGGAAGGCCACGTTGTTTAACTCCCACCTTTCTTACCTTCTGTTCTACTCTTTTATTCCCTCTATCTATCTATTCTCTATTGTGACGTCACTACGTTGTATTGCGCTTAAACATGATACCGCTGTTACAACCTCATAGCGGTTTCTGCTTTCAATAATCTCTAACATTCCTTTAGTCATATCCAAATTCCTTTTTATAAACACTGTCTCTCTCTCTCTCTCTCTCTCTTCTCGGATTAAACATATTTTTTAGTCACATAGTTCGTGTCACGAATTTTCTTTATTCAAGTTTTTTTTTCTAATAACAATAAAAATTCCAAGTAATAATGTTGCGTACTAACCGGTTCTTAATCTATTGTTTATATTTGAATAACAAATATGTGTAATATATATTGGAGATAACACTTGGAATGCGTACGTAATTGAATCGTTGAAATATAGTGTCCATTGTCTTTTTTTTTTCACTTATTCTCTTTTTTCTTTTATTCGGATAAGAGGAAGTTGGTGAGCATGACAAATTTTCGACATTCAATTTTCAACGGAAATACGTCTTTGGAGATCACATGATTACGAAAAAGTCTGGTGTGAAACACTCAGATGACTTTCAATTTTTCTCTTAATAAGCGGCCTCTACACGGTCAATAATATTGACAGTACTTTAGCGTATTGACAATAATATTGAACGCGTAAGGTGAAAAAATTATATTGACGGACGGTACTGATAAGAGTATTGATGAAATCCGGATTTCCTGATTTTTATGTAATAATACTGAGAATTGGAGGGGTTATTGACAATAATATTGAACGCATAAGGTGAAAAAATTGTATTGACGGATGGTACTGATAAGAGTATTGATGAAATCCGGATTTCCTGATTTTTGTGTATTAATACTGAGAATTGGAGAGGATATTGACAATAATATTGAACGCATAAGGTGAAAAAATTGTATTGATCGGTTACTGTACTGAACAAGTATTGATGAACTCCGGATTTTCCTGATTTTGTGTATTAATACTGAGAATTGGAGGGGATATTGACACTATATTGGAACGCAAATAAGGTGAAAAATGGTATTGACGGACGGTACTGATAAGAGTATTGATGAAATCCGGATTTCCTGATTTTTGTGTATTAATACTGAGAATTGGAGGGAATATTGACAATAATATTGAACGCATAAGGTGAAAAAATTGTATTGACGGACGGTACTGATAAGAGTATTGATGAAATCTGGATTTCCTGATTTTTGTGTATTAATACTGAGAATTGGAGGGGATATTGACAATAATATTGAACGCGTAAGGTGAAAAAATTGTATTGACGGACGGTACTGATAAGAGTATTGATGAAATCCGGATTTCCTGATTTTTCGTGTATCCAATCCCTGAGAATTGAAAGGAGTTGACAATAAGAGTGAAGCGCATAGTGAAAAAAATGGTATTGACGGACGGTACTGATAAGCGTGTTGATGAAAATCCGATTTCCTGATTTTTTTTGTGTCATTAATACTGAGAAGTGAGGGTTTATTGACAATAATTTGAACGCATAATGGTAAAAATTGTATTGACTGACCGGTACTGACTAAGAGTGTTGGAATGAAAGCCGTATTTCCCTGTATTTTTGTGTTTAATACGAGATTGGAGGGGTTATTGACAATAATATTGACCGTGTAAGGTGAAAAAATTGTATTGACGGTCGGTATTGATAAGAGTATTGATGAAATCGGGATTTTCTGATTTTCGTGTATCAATACTGAGAATTGGAGGGGATATTGACCATATAAGTAGGGGCGGCGCCAATATTTCCATCAATACTCAGTTGAGTAGTTTTATATCTACGTTGAAACTAACCTCAACAACAATGATACAATTTGTTACAAAGGTATTTTTGAAAGATTTGTGTATTAATATAAAACTCCAATAGTCTTGTAGGACATATATAAAGGTTTCACAGGTTTCTATTACAGCTTTGCTGATAGTTGTTGGGGATATTATGACTGTAAACTTCAAGTCTTCAAAATTTCTTCCTGTGGCCAAGCACCTCATCAGGGTTAAGGCTAATCTTTCACTAACACTTATACTTTCTCCCATATTTCTGTCCTATCTTTTCAAAAATGGTTCAACCATCTGTAACAGTTTGTTAAAGATAGGTTCATCCATTCGAAAGTAGTTATTGAAGTCTTCAACATCGCAGAGGCTGATTTCCTTCAAAAATACTAAAATGAGAATATTCATCTCTCTTCTTCAACCATTCTTTCATCCAGTGTTTACATTTCACTTGACGAGTAGTGCCAAACGCGAAAATAATAGCTACGCAAGCTTTGTACGATTATTCATTTTTTGGAAAGGAAAAAAACAGCAAAAAAAAAAAAACTAGTAAAACCACGTAGATTCACTTTCCTAGTGGCAAAAGTAGTAAGTACTGAGCAAAGTTATTGACAATAATATTGATCGTGTAAGGTAATGAAGTATTGTGACCGGTTAGCACGAATATTGATGGTTATATTGACAATATTATTGACCGTGTAGAGGCCGCAATACAAATTATATATAATTACAGATTTTCTTATTCGTAAATTCAGAAGTGGCGGTGGGGAGGGGGGGAATTGATAACACAAATCAGGTACTTAAAAAATAATTACATTTCGTAGAGTGCGTGCCAATAATATTGGAAAAAAATACGTTTGAATTTTAACGTCTCGCATTCATCAGAACCAACAAAAAACTAATTTTTTTTTTTTTAATTTAAAGCGCGTCAACATCTATGGTTATTAGCCCCGGAGTCTTCTCAGTGCACAGCCGGCCTCCGGACAATGTTCTCTCGCTACAGACAACACTGTCCCTCAACGACTTGAGCTGTAGAGGCTTCCCTGTAAAAAAAAAATCTAAGGTTACACACTGGACTCGAACCCGGGACCTCCGCGTGGAAGTCCAACGCGCTATCCACTTAGCTAATCCCTTCCCTACTAAAATCTATTGTATTTATTTTTAGAAAAATGTTACAAATAAAAGGGAGGATTCTACACTCGTTTCCGAAAAAACCTATTCTTTAAAAAAATACTTCCGGTTAACCGGAGTTTTATGCAAATTTAAAATTCTAGCAGTACTTCTTATATGTATTAATATGATATAGGTAGTAAAACCGCCCAAAAAAAAACAACTCAATTTTCCCCGGGAAAATGTAACAAATAAAAGTGATAGGTATTTATAGTATAAGAAGTTTAAACGAAAATCGATGGAACCATTTTCGAGGAAATCGTGAAAAAACTGAAAAGAAAAACACATTCATGAAGTCGTACTTAGGGTTAAATGGATTTTGCTTCCGAAACTTATGTTAGATGCACATTGGTAATACCAAAAAGGGTACATCAAATTTGAACTACCTGAGATAATTTAGTTTTTGAGATGTTTTCTTAACACCCACTCAAGGACACAACATACACATAGACATTCGCTAAAAAACGATTTTTTTTTTCGCAACTCTCGGGAGACCTCAAAACGGATATTTCCAGTGAAAACTCGATATTGAAAATTTGACACGATTACAATACTTCCTCTTACTCTAGGAGTAATTGAAAATAAAAATATAAAATTGTAATCGGATCCGGAAGAGTGGGAGAAACACAAAAATGAATCAAAAAAATTAGTTACTCCCCACTTAGACCAGACTAGGAAGAAGGAACAGTACAATTCATTATAAATAGTGCGACACAGTATAGTTCAGGACAGTTTACGACCAGTTAACAACCAGTCAGCAACCTTCTCATCATTCACCCAGTCTGTCTCTTTATATATCTCTCGCTACCTACTTGTAAAGTCTATATATTCGTAAAGTCCTTTTTATATACTATAAGGCTATCTTCTACATACTTGTAAAAAAGTCCTTGCAGTTTGTGTGTCTATTCATTATACAGTGTTCAGCATATATTCTAGTTTATTTCTCTAAAATTCATTCTCTCTCCTTCTCACATCCATTATAAAAATGAACAAATTTTCTTTAAAATTCAAGGTTTTTTACCTGTGATACATGCTGGTTACCATACTTGGCAATTAGTACTTAAAAGTGATTACATTGTAGTCCAGTAGTCAGCGCTAATAGCATTGAAAATCCCCAATAACATTTTTGAAATTTATCTCATAGATTCCTCAAAACCACCTAAAATAAATAAAGTTCCAAAAAAAAAAGTTGGCAGTGTTTATATCCCTGCAGTGTTAATATTCCAAGTTTAAGGTAAAATTGGTCGTAGAGGAATTGTTGAGAAAATTATTAAAATTAAAAATAAAAATGTATAAATAAATGTAAATATCCGGTTGATCAATCTTCTACGAATTTGAAATTTTAAAAATGCTTCTATAAGTATCAGAGATATTTTTTGTGATAGCCTGCTTCTTTTTGTGGTCAGTAAATAAATATGTTATTTATAATGTCTTACGATCATTCAGTTCTATTTTTTTTTCATTTCTTATCATTAATTATATCACAATAACCCATGGCTGACACAGTGTACTTTCGTTTTATTATAAATAAATAAAATAGTAAAATAAGTATTGGGTAATTAATTATCAATGTAAATCTCCTTCAAGAAAACGTAATTTAAGTTACATATTCCCATTGTTGGATGTTTCCATTTTTAAAAGTGTGCAGTGTGCGTTTTAAAAAGCGAAAAAAACAGGATGTGTTTTTCCACTCAGGTATCAACCAAGGGTAAATTTGCTTTGTGCAAGTATATGTTATCACATACTGTTTTGACGAAAAACATCCTAATGATGGACAAAACGTCCTGAAACCGGTCGATGACCACAAAAAAAAAAAAACAGGCTATCACGGAAAATATCTCTGATGGTTTCCAGCTCTGCGGAACCAACCACAACTTCTATAAGTGCCTTAGGTGTTGAAAGAACTATATATTGTAGTTAGAATTGGTACTTCAGAAGTTATCATAACATTGCTAGTCCCCTCAGAACCTCTCCATAAATGAATTTTCTTGAAACATTGTTTCAAATAAAAGTGATAGATAGTAACCGAAGTTTAAAAACGGAAAACTGAAAAATTCTTTCAGTAATGTCTTACTTTAGGTTGATGGATTTTAGCCAAAACTTTATTGTCAGATGCGGTGATTCCCCGTTTCCATGGGGAAAACAAATTAAAATTATGCAATATATTTAAAAATAATGGCTATCCTCTCTATATAGTACAAAAAATATTATATTAACTATCCACGGCTAATATGAACAACCAAATTTCCTTCTACGCCATCACAGCAACTTCCATTATCTCTATTTCGTACATGGAGGATCTATCTGAAAAAATAGCTAAAAATTTTCAATAAATATAACCTTTGTAAACACAAAAATTACAATCCTCTAAAAAAAAAAAAAATCTATTCTAAACTCAAAGAATCCACACCCACAACTTTGTTATCAGATGTTATTTATAAAATAAATTGTTTACCATGTCCAGCTATATACATAAGACAGACATTTAAATATTTAAAAAAAATAGAGTGTATCAGTATAAATAAGATTGCAAAACAAAAACAAAACGATGACATGACTACAGCACTAATCAAACACTTCACAATACAACACAAACATGAATTTGGCATAGAAAATACTACAATTCTTTCCATTAATAATAATAAAAGAAATATATTGGAAATGATACATATTAAAAAATATAAATCAGCTATCCAATTTAGAACAACCTATCCCTCACTAATAACAATCTCCTGGAATGTCCTAAATAACAAACACAATAAGACACGGTTTTACTATCCGCTCCTCTCTTAGCCCTTACCTCGACACACCCTAATTCCTTAACACTTTGATGATGGTATATCACAAGTTAAACTGTAGTTATTAAGAAATTCAAAAACGAAATTTTTTGAAAATACACTTCTTATATTTGATTTTCATAATTTATAGTCTCATATAGCACATGTTTTTTTAAATTTTAACAGTTGAGATGTAGTTTAATTCTGATTTTTTCTGCAATAATAGCAATAGTTGAAAATAAATTTCAGTTTGCTATATTATAATACTTTTATGGATTTCTTTAATTTTTTTTTTTATATCTTTAGTTTATTTATTACCTTTTTTATATTTTTGTGTATTCTTTATTTGCTTTGAACTTTTGTACAGACCCTGAAGAAGGCAATAAATTTGCCGAAACGTCGGGGCAAAATTTGAAAAAAGAGTTGTTTTTTTTTTGTGACCGAACCTCCACATCCATTTTATAATTATGTTAAATGTTAGTTTATCTTAAGTAATATTCTGTTAATGTTTTAGGGATTGGACAGTACAAGAAAACCATTACTGGAATTCTATTTTCAAGTACAGTTTTATGTGGAAAGTCCCCTATTGTTGCAGTAAGTATTTAGATAATTTAAAAATTCATTTAAACAGTTTTTTTCAGAAAAAATATAGAAATGTTAAATAATTTCTCATCACAACAATTTTAAAATTAAATATGGTGTACTGTATGATATGCTTTTTACTAGTCAAATGGATTCTTTTGTTAATATCAAAATAATGATTGGAATCCTCTCAAGTCTGAGTCCGATTTATCGTGATTTTATTGATTGACTAGTTTTTTTTATAATAGAATAACGCAAAAGAAAAAAATAATTTTTTCTCTTGAAATTTGTTTTGCATTGTTACATAAGGTTTAGAATATTTCAATGTAGTTATAAAATTAGTTCGTAATCCCTCCATTGTGAGTGATCATTTTAGGTTATCTACTTTTTCCTTCATAATCTCTTAAATTTATTTCTTTTCACCCTAAATTATTTGATCTTCTTCTAATATTCTTTTTATTTCAACAGAGATGAACTCTCGATTGAACATTATTACACGCAGATTCAGAAAAATGTATTGGAAAGAGGACTACTACATCCATCCGCCTCCCATCAAGCTCTCTTCATATTGGCCGGGCTTGCTTTACAAGCTGAACACGGTGATTCATCACAACCAGAATATTATACCAAACCTCAAAATTATCTTCCACAACAGGTAAATTAATTAGTAATATGTTTATGTTGGTAATATTGTTTGTTTAGATGAGTTACTTCCAAAATTGATTAGTTCTTAAAAATTGTAAATTTCTTTGTAAAGTCCCTTTTATGGGAACAGTTACATTGTGTTGAAATGGTAAAACTGTCAATACCAGATTTTCTGTTACATCTATTGTGGCAAAACAATGAGAAAAATACGAATGACATGCCAGTGGCCTTCCATTAGACAACCAATCGTCATCTAGGTTTGGATAGTGGTTGTTATTATAATTGTGGTTGTTAGATAACCCTAAAAGAATAGTATAAGTTATGAACTTTTTATGTGATCTCTTGTTGAGGAAATTAACAAGTTTAGATACGAGTGGAATATTTAGTTCAGAGTGAATAATTAGATTACATGTAAAAGAGATAAGGCTGGGTATCTTAAACTGGAAAGCTTGAAGTATGTTTATTATTGGATCGTTTGGTTATCTCTATAAAGTTCGAGTCCATAGTTCACATCGATGCTAGAGTGTAGATACAGGTGTCGTTTGAGATGTAAATTTGAACGTTGATCAAGTTAATTTGGCCAAGAATTTATATTTTTTATTTTTGGAAAAAAAGCTACCGAAAAATATTGTTGAGTTCTCAATTATAATAAAGTTAATGTCAACAAGTTTTAGACAAAATATCCAATGGAAGACTTTTTTTCAAAACTCCATTCCTAAGATAATAGGAAATATTTGGTATTTGTTCGAATGTTTGTTTATTATTATCTGAAAAACTTTAGAACCACCCATATTAACAATTAATTATTCACTAAATCATATGCTGAGAATTTAGTTTTATTTTTTTAATTTTTATTTTAATTTTGCAAGCATTTTATTAACATTATATTACTATTATTATTTTAGCTTGTAAATTCCTGTGGAGTTGGAAGACTAACACAAACCTTTTCATCATTACATCGTGCCAACAATGGCCTATCACAGACACAAGCTAGGATACAGTATATAAGGGAAGCTTCTTCATTGGATACATCAGCTATACCACATAATACTCATGTGTACAGATTAAGATGTAGTAAAGCAGAAACACCGCCTGGTAATGTTGTGCTAGCAATCTGTACTAAAGGAATTGAATTGTATCAAGTAAGTACATAAAAAAATATGAATAATAATTGTGTTTACACAATGCTTACTAGGTTAGAAATAAATAAAAAATGACACTGTCGTTATAAAGATTTAGACTTAACTTAAATTTATACCTTCCACAAAGAATTCAGTCAACTCAAAATTCTTTCCTAGTCCCATTTACTTTCTTCATCTTTATACAAACTATTCATAAATAATATGTTTTCATAAGAAAAGTTGACTAAATCCAATGCCCTCTACAGCTTTGTAAAGAGATTTTTGGACGGAGTTAAAGAAGTTTACAATCACCATTTTGTTGATTTCTATCATTATACCCATATTCAATTTTCACTATTATGTATGTTTACTAATTAAGATAAGAAAAATGAAAAGTAAGTCTCAAAACTAATAGGGAAGAGATTAGCACAATGATAGTGCCTTGGTGGCTCCCAATTTTTCTTCCTGGGAGCCTCTATAGCTCACTGTGTGGTGATAATAAGGAAAGAACGCAATCACACTGTTGTTAGGAGGGTGGCCGGCCGGCACTGAGAAAGCTTTGGGCGCCAATAGTCATGGAGTTTGACGCGCAAAAACCAAAAACTAACTTAAAACATTAATATTATAATTACTAAGATTTTACTCAACCTACTCGAATAACATTTAGGTTAATCTGTCAAACATCTATTGTCGAAACACTAGCGATGGATCAATTAGAGCACTGCTTACTGAAATATTATGTTTAATAAAATTTCTACAATTTTCAGTTTTTCTTTACATACATAGATCAGTTTCAATAAAGTCACAGGCACATCAGAATATTATGTATTTCGGTGAAATCCTACTTTTCAAAATCTGATTAGAAAAATTTAATGTTTTATTTCGTTTTGGATGTTGGCATTAAAAATTGGAGAATCCTGATTCAATCCTTGCAGAACTATTCCCAATAATTCCTTTATTCCTATATTTAATGATTTCCTTTTTGATTTTGATTGATTGTAACATCAATAATTGTGATTATTATACAATAGGGAAATGTTTGAATTTGTGTTTTTTATGGATATTTTTATTTAAAAAAAAAAAAAAAATTATTATCATCTAATTTTACAGGAAAATGCTCAGAAGCCTATCAATGGAAAATTTTTGTGGAATGATATTGGAAAGTTATGTTTTGATGTAAGTTTTAACATTATTTATACATTCCTTTATTTTATTTTAGTTTTTTTTATTAGTTATTCAATTATTTTTTTGGCCTTAATGTTTTTTCCTAATATATAGTTTTTTTCCTTTTTGCCATATAGCGAAAGAAATTTGAAATTAGAGGAGTTAATTGGCCATCAAATGAGAAATTTGTTTATTATACAACGAGTGATGAAAAAAGTAAACATTTATTATCACTGTGTAAAGTGACACATCAGTATAGTATGGCTATCCAACCAAGATTGGCACAAGTGAGGGGTAGAGAAGAATCTGGTAAGTTTAATTTGAAAAAAAAAAAATGCCCACTTACCACCTGTTTGTTGCTTAATTTTCTTTTAACTTCTTAGTGGTAGAAATTCTATTAAACTTTTGCCTTACCTTAACCGCTATAAAATATAGAACCTACTGCAATGTAAGGAATCAAATAGTACTGTACCTATTTCTAATAAAAACAAAATTTGAAAACGGTTCCTTCTTGCTTTTAATTACTACTTTAGGAAGAAGTACTACGATCGTATGAAATTTTCCACATTTAGTTTTCTTTCAGATAGGTGTCTTGAAGTTCTTTATATTTGGATATTCGGATAATGTTTTTAGAAAATAGTATATATATATATATATTGTAACTTTTTTCCCTCTAAACTAGCTACTGCAACTAGTTTTAAGTGAGTTCGCATAGATAAAATACTTTAAACTTCAATAAAGAAAACACCAATTTATTGTTATACACAATAAATTACAAAATACAACACTTAATAATGATTATTTCACAGTTTAAACCATAAAAGTTCACTTTGTTCACTTTTCATTCACTTTTCACAAACTAGTGACTTCGTTTGTAACTGGAAAAACTCTCTCAACTTCCTATGGTCCCACTATTTATACCGGTGGTGGAATCTTCTAGAACGTTCCTCGATTCTCTAGAAATCGGTCGGCCACTAGAGAACCTTAGGTACCTGCAGCTTCTCTCCTAGAGGGCACCACTGGCTGCGTTAACAAATCTATCGATATTATACATCAACGATTTTTTTTTTTTTTTTTATTTCAAGCCTTATACTACAGTGACATATCAACTATAAGCCTTATGACCGCAAGATCATCTGTAAACGTGAAAATCGTTAGAAGCGCTGTCTTACGGCTTATTAATACCAAATTCAGGGTATGTAATGTTTACTTCGATTATAGTGTTTTCTTTATATTACTTCAGTGTCTCCCATATATATTTTCCCCCAGCGACCCCCACCGGCAAGTATGATTCATCCCGGACGATCCCCCCCCCCCATTTTTTTATGACATCCGTATGTTCAAAATTGTTAATATTAATCACTTTAAAAAGTTAAAATTATTTTACTTAAAGTATCAGAACTATTGAAACACCATTTTGAATACCATGATTTATTACAATAGAATACAATAGAATTTACCCAAGTTAACAAATGAATAATAGGAATATTTAAAAGAATATTTTTCAAATAAACAAAATTTATCATAAGAAATATAATCTGGTATCTGAGTATAAACCACGCATGGTATTATGAAATGTCTCTATAGAATGCCTGCATTTCATACTTTGCTGCTAACATATATAATAATTTTAATAAAATTTCTAAATTTAAAGCAATGGTAATTGCAATAAATGGTGAATAAAATTCTGTTTGATTGTGAAAAATACTATACTTTATGTAATTCCCGGGGAAATGAATAGTTTAATATATTTTTTTAATTGACTGCCCTCTTCTCTTGCCATATAGAAATAAATATTTAAACCAATACTTCTTGATAGTCCACAGTAATTCTGGTAAAATTGAGAACCTGCTGTCCAAAATATATTAATAAAAAAATAAATTAAATAACATTCACTTATTTGTTACTAAAAGTCTGGCTTTTAGAAATTTAATTGGATGATTTTATGTTAAATAGTATTAATTAATGCCATCATTATTATATTATAGGTTAATTTTTAAGTAGGCACTCTATTTACTATTTACAATTGTGTTTTCTTTTTTTTTCTTATATTTTTTGTTCTGTCGCCTGCTCTATATTGAGTTGAGAAGATTATTTGCTCAATATGTAATTTTGTTAAACCAACTACTTGCTATGGATCTATGTATCCCAAAAGCAATAAATAATAATAATAATAATAATAAGTTTAAAGAAATTTAAGAAAGCCATGTGTGTATTTTTCATCAGATTTTTTATAAAAAAAAAAAAATGATTTCAGAGAGGAAACAATGTAGAGAATGGCCAATGGAAATAGGTAAATATCAAAATAGATATGGAGGTACTGGTGAACAAAGGATATCAGTCATTTCTTCTACGTCATCCACAACAACATCAGGCATTGTCTCGGATAGGGTGCATAGTCTTGATGAAAGTGAAGGTAAATAAAAAAAAATATATATTGGTATATTGATCACGTTTTAAAAAACTTTCTTTCATAGGAATTTTATATTGTTTAACATGACAGTGTTTTATATATATTAAGTGGAATTTTCTGAAATTATTCGGTGCATTCTTTTTCTTTTTTCTTCTTTTTTTTTTTTGTAAAAAAAAAAAGGAAAGAAAAGCAAACATAGTTGGATGGAAAAACTTTTGTTTGAAAGTTTTCTTTTTTTTAAATGAAACGAAAATGTGAAAAATATGCATGTAACATAATTTTGGAACCAGGATAACATCTGCATCCTGTTCATTTCTACATCAAAACCAAGAAATAATAATTTTTAAAGAACTTTTTCTTTTAGAAAGCATTTTTTTCATAATATAATTATTGTTAAACAGCCGGTAAAATTTTAATTTATTTCAATTTCAGATGATCTGGAACTGGAAATTATGATCAATTCTCCACCAGCACCTTCCGTTGAATCATTAGCATTGGCACATCTTTGCGAAAGTGCTCAAACATCGCCTAGTCCACAATCCAGTAATGATATTAAACAAGGTAAATGTTTCAAAAACAAAAAAAAAAGTGTTTATTTACCATATATTTATAAGTTAGGCTTATAACTTCATGTAGGCTTTGAATTCTACTTATATAAGTATTTTACTTTTAGTTAATCGATCTGCGCTAGAATTAGGGAGTTTTCTTTAAAAAAAAAAAAAAATCCAATGAGAAAACATTCACAACTTTCTCATATTGCAATTTCACAATTTTAATTGACAAATCACTTCAAATCAGGAGTTCTTATTAATATTTATTTACCTTTTAAAATCGTAATGTACAGGAATCGTATATTTCTGTAAAGTGATACTTAAGAGGTTCAACATAATGTACATTCCTAGAATCTTCTTAAAATAAATTGTCCTAGAAAAAAAATGTTCCATACATTACTGATATCAAATAAAGGAGCCTCTACAGCTCATTGTCCGGTGATGGATAGTGTTGTCTGTAGCGACAGAACACTGTCCAGAGGCCGGCAGTACACTGAAAAGGCTCTGGGCGCCAATGATCATAGATATTGACGCGTCTTAAATTAAAAAAAAAATAA
>JAAEAF010009806.1:0-13447 GCA_011037195.1 Triatoma infestans
GATTACAGCGACAAACTAAGTCGATGTTGCTGCTCAATTTCATTGAGTTGCTATAAAAACACAGATTACCAATCTATCTTCCTGAGACAATCTCAAGTCCAAAAGACACAAACGTTACAAAACTAAAGCAAAAAGCACAAAGAATAAGCGAAATAAGAATGAAACATACATAAATAAACTCAATACCAGGGCCTTAAATAATCAATGACCGTAGATGTGATTATGGAGGATTCCCAAGGAATCCAAGATAATTTGCTCCGCCAGCCGGGTCAAATTCCCTTTGTCAATGCTGACATTATCAAAAAATTCAGCAGTAGCCATTGGGATTGCCCCCCGAGAGCCGAACCATAAGCCGTGAACTGCAAAGTTCCTTTCTCCAAATTCTTGTAGGAACTTAAAAAAAAAAAAAAGGAAAAGTCGTAGAAATACATACTTTTGATATTCCATTCACAAATCACTAGGGAATAACCGATAAGTGTAGAAATTTGAAAAGTAAAAAGGGTAAGTTTAAGTTCTGTAAGGTGGTTTCATATCTAATTCCTGATTTATTGAAATCATGCTAAATCGTCGTGAGTATTTGAAGAATAACAAGTTTGTATAACTAAATAGAGAAAATTGTGTAACACATATTGAATCGTAAGTGTAAAAAGAAAGTTAAACACTAATATATAAACATAAAAGTGAAAGAAGGTTTATTATGTGCTCGTAAATTGGTAGTGACTTCTATTAGATTAGATAATCAATTGATGATAAATTAACATGACTTGTTTTATTTCGATTTGTACACTCTGCTTTCATATTATTTTTTTATATTCACTCTTAATGTCAAGAATTTCGACATTGAGTTCTCCATCCATGGATATTCGTGGATATATATATATATAGCTGTGTCTGTGTTTACATATGATATAAAGTGGGAGACATTTTCTTTTGTTTGTACATTTACAAACACAACTGAACGGAGTCAGCCCGCAAATGCGTTTTCCAAAAGATTGTTCCAGCTTATTTCTTAAAACGTTAGTAGTAAATTAATCGTAGGTCTTCATTTTATTTAAAAATATCTTCCTTAAAAACTAATTTTTGGAAGGTTCTGGACGTTAGCTCAGGTTTTGTAAACTGCAATTTCCGTAGAATGTACGATTCTATCACCTGTATAGTATAGAAAATACAACGAAACAATCAACAAAAATTCCATTTTTTTTTTAAAGTTTACATTTTTTTTTCAAATTTTTACTATCGTATTTTTGTTTTGTTTTTGTACATCACTGATGTGGATATGGCTGACATCTATCGGAATTATGTTGAACTATAAATACTAGATGACGTAGAAGGAAAAAAAGAAACAGTTCAGTGTAGTGCCATTCTTTTTTTCTTATACTTTAATAAATAATAATAATAATAATAATAATGGCCATTTATTGTTTTAGTTCAAAAATTGTACATTTTTTTTTTTGTACTTTCTCTTACTCCTAGTAAGAGGAAGTATTGTAATCGTGTCAAATTTTCGATATTGAGTTTTCACCGGATATATCCGTTTTGAGGTCCCCTGAGTCGAAAAAAGTGGTTTTTAGCAAATGGTCCCTGTTTGTGTGTGTCTGTGAACAGCATAGCTCAAAAACGAAAAACCGTAGAAAGCTGAAACTTGATATTCCGTTTAGGTATCACCATGGGATCTGACTGTACGTTATCTGACAAAATTCCTCGATCGGACCATTTTACTAGTTGGTTTGTTTACGTTTTTGCGATTTTCTCAAAAATAGCTCCGGACGATTTTCTTTAATCATGGTACATCAACTACACATACAAGGAGCTACAACTTTTATTTGAAACGTTTCTATGGAAAAATTCATTCAAGGGCACTTTTGGGGGAGGGGTGGGGTTAGGTTTTCCTCTAAAGTGCTATTTCAGTTTATTGCACAATTCGGTCATTTAAATAATGTTAATTAGAATTAAATATGTTGTTGAAATTTTGAGTTTGAGGTAAATCGGATAACCGGAAGTGCTTTTGTTTTGAACACTTTATTAAATGATTTTTTTCACTTTTTCGCGATTTCCTCAAAAATAGCCCCGTTGATTTTCTTGAAACATCACATATAAACTAAACATTCAAAGATCTACAACTTTATGTAAACCATTTCTCTGGAAACATTCATTTAAGGGCACTTTTAGAAGAGGGGGTAGGGTTACACCCTTCTTCTAAAGTGGCATCATACTTGATTATACAACTCTCATCATCCAAATGAAATTAATTAGAAATAAATAGATGGCCAAAATTCCGAGTTTGAAGGAAATCAGTAAACCGGAAGTGCGCTTTTCCTGGACAGTTTCTTTCAGTTTTCGACAAATTTCATTAAATTTGGTGCACAAACTATAACCCTTGTGAATTATAATTTTGAGAACTGGAGTAAGAGAAATTTGTGTGAGTGTTTCACACCAGATTTTATATATATATGCATAATTATAATATATAAACAAATCGGCTTTAAGCTGTGGCACCTTTAAAGGTTAGGATGCTGTTAATAAACTACTTAAATATGTTAAAAAGAAAACAAAGTAAAAAAAAAAAAAAAAAAAAAAAAAGAAATTATAAAGTTAAGTCCCTTTTTGAATAGTTGTTTTAATTAAACCAATTTTTACTCTTTTATATTCAGATCACATTTTGAAATTGATTCTTGTTCTTTACACTCATTTATTTTATTATCCCCTATTTACTTTACACTCGTTTAGTTTAATATCTTGAATTAGCCTTGATATACCACACTTTCGAATACACGGTTTTCAACCTTTCTCATTCGCTTCTAACTCTAGCCACCCACCTTCATCCAGGTAACTCCCCCACAGACTTTTCTAAACTCTTCTTCCCAGGTGCGGAATGGTCTTCCTCGATTCCTTTTCATTTCCCTGGGATAACATTCTATAATTTTTTTGGGACAACTTCTCGTCTTTTGTTCTTATTATGTATCCTGGCCCATTTCCCATTTTCTTTCCGCCACTATTTTACCGATATCCACCAGAAGTGACTTTTCTGTAATCCATTGTTTTATTTTATTTTTATCCTTTCTAGTTAACTTTAATAAATATATTCACACACACACACACACACAAAAATCTGGTGTACAAAACTCTCACACGTATATCTCTTACTCCTCCTAATACAATTATATATAAACTGACAAATATTCTTGAAACTTCAAATTTTACGTATTTGTTCTAACAAAAAATAGAGGTAGTGGGGGAACAAGTACCAACCTATTAACCCACGCTGGTAGGGAAGTGAAGAGCGCGCCAATAACATCGAACAACCCCCACTTCCTGTTAACCAATCTTTTCAATTTTGGTATACTATCAATGTTTCTAATGTATATCAATATTATGTAGCTGGTTCCGAAACCCATATGTTATACTGAAGTGGTAGTTTAGAGGAAAGCGTAACGCTACTGTTCCTTGATAACCCCCCCCCCCCCAAAAATCAATTTTCCCGGGAATTGTTTCAAATTAAAATGATTCCTATATAGTAATAGTATATAGTATCATAGTATACAAAGCAAATCGTCGGAGCTGTTTTCGAGAAAATTACGAAAAAATATTCAGTAAAGTGACACTTCCGGTTATCAGATTTTCTTCAAACTCAGGATTTCGACAACATATGTAACTCTAATTAATATTATTTAGATGATAGAATTTTGTAATAAACTGAAATAACACTTTAGAGGAAACCATAACTCTTCCCTCTTCAAAAGTGCCCTTAAATGAATTTTCCCGGAGAAATGTTTCAAATAAAAGTTGTATCTCTTTGTATGTGTTCTGCCAAGTTTAAAGAAACTCTTTGGAGTTGTTTTCGAGAAAATTAAAAAAAAAAAAAGTGGAAAAAAAAACATTCAATAAAGTGGCACTTCCGGTTGATGGATTTTGCCTGAAATCTACACCGGTGATAGTACTTAAATGGAATACCAAATTTGAGCTTCCTGCAACTTTCTGGTTTTGAGATATTCTTTATACACACACATATATATATAGACCATCTTATTGGACTCAGTAGAGCTCAAAACCTCTATTTCCGGTGAAAATTCAATTTCGAAAATCTGTCACGATCGCAATACTTCCTTTCACTATTATTAGTAAGAGAAAGTAAAAATTATATTTTGAATATTTTTTTTTGCCATATTATTACTTTCTCTTACTCCCTAGTAAGAGAGGAAGTATTGTAATCGTGTCAAATTTTCGATATCGAATTTTCACCTGAAAAATCCGTTTTGAGGTCCTCTGAGTCCAAAAAACTGGTTTTTAGAAAATGATGTGTTTTTGTATGTGAACAGCATAGCTCAAAAATGAAAAAATCGCAAAAAAGTTCAAACTTGATATTCCGTTTAGGTATAACCATGGGATCCGACAATAGGTCATCTTCAAAATTCCTCGACCGGAAGTACCACTTTGATGAATGTTTTTTTGTTGTTTTTTTTCAGTTTTGCAATTTTTTTTCAAAAATGGCTCTGACGATTTTCTTTAAACTTGGTACATCAACTGTACATACAAAAATCTACAAGTTTTATTTGAAACTTTTCTCTGGGAAAATTCATTTAAGGGCACTTTTGGAGGAAGGGTGGGTATTGGTTGTCTTCTAAAGTGCTATTTCAGTTTACTATACTCTTCTGTCATCTAAATAATATTAATTAGAATTAAATGTGTTTTTGAAATTCTGAGTTTGAAAAAAAATTGGATGACCGGAAGTGCGTTTTTTACTGAAATGTATTTTTCAATTTTCTGGTATTTTCTCTTCTCGAAAGTGGCTCCTACGATTTTTTTAAAACTAATTAAGTGAACTGCACATACGGAGAGAGCTACAACTTTTATTTGAAACATTTCTCCTGTTAAAGTCATTTAAGGCGGGGGAGATTTAAGGGGCTTTTGGAGGAGATGTGGGGTTATGTTTTTTTTTTTTTTGCAAAGTGCTATCATACTTGATTATACAATTCTAGAAATCAAACCAAATTAATTACAAATAAATAGATGGCCAAAATTCCGAGTTTTAAGACAATTTTCAAAAAATGGAATTGCGCTTTTTCTGAATAGTTATTTCAATTTTGGCGATTTTCTCCATAAAAACATCGACGAATTTTCATTAAATGTGATACACTAACTATAAAATTTGTCTATTACAATTTTTGGTAACTGGAGTAAGAGAAAGTTGTGTGAGTGTTTCACACCAGATTTTTGACTCTTTATTCATATATATGTGATAAAAATAAAAAACATCAAATTAGTAATAATAATATACTGTAATGCTACTGTGTTTGCATGTTCGGTGTTAAAAGTTTGGTGGTGAGCTGCAAATTAATAACAATCGGCTGGCAAGCTACTAAATATAGGAAGGGGTTTAGGGGCGACTAAAGTTTCCGGCGGCTAGTGCGCGCTCCCCTCCTCCCCAGGGAAGTGGAGTCCATACCCTTCAATTACTTACATATATAGACCTCCTGGGGTGTTCAATAAATTCTTTCAACTTTCTAGCTATGGTTGGTAAGTGACATTACCCACTACTACTACTAACTACTACTACTACTAGTATATTACTACTACTACTACTACTACCAGTTTTACGCAATTACCTCTTTTATAATAATATCCTTTGTTGTATTTTGTTTAGTTAAATTTATTTTAATTTTTTTTTTTTATAACAAAAAAAATTCGATATAATTGGTTATGACAACCGGGCGGAATATTGGTATAACTTTCTCTTGTTGGTCACCGTTCTTGTCGTAACATTATCAAGCCATAATAATTTTTAAAAAACGTACTTAGTATAGTTAACCTCTACTTAATATTAATACCCGTTAGAAGTACTGATAGAATTCCAAATATGAAGCAAATCAGTTAACCAGAAGTGTGATTTTACAGAATAAGTTTTTAAGTTTTATTTTTTTGTAATTTTGTTGAAAATGGTTACAACAATTTCGAAAACGGTTACAACAATTTCGAAAATGGTTACAACAATTTCGAAAACGGTTACAACAATTTCGAAAATGGTTACAAATTTTCTTTAAACTTGGAAGGGTCCGCTACATAGATATAGAAACGTATCACTTTTATGTGAAACACTTTTCTGAAAAAAATTGAATTTAATGAATTGAATTTGTGGGGAGGAGGGGTTCTGTCAATTAGTTTAAATTTGAATTTATACAAGCTTTGGTTGGTTTTGGTTATAAAGCGCTCCCATAAAAGGACGCTCAGTTATATATAAGAGAAAGTCATGTGAGGGTTTCACGCCAAAAATGTTTATTTATTTAATCGTTATTCAACGATTTATGTCACTTTTTTGAAGGCAACAGGCAAATCTTCCAATACGCCTCGGAACATGGATAACGCAACAAATTATGTAGTCCCTTAAATTGTCGCCTTTTATCAAGGAAGCTCTGTCAATTTTGGGGAGGGAAGGATTCATCAGGCAAAATGGCCTTTTCCTTCTATATACAGATGATGAATATTTAAGTTCTGAATACTAACTAGATTAATATAGATAATTAATATAGATTTAGTAGGTGTATTTAACGCCATCCTTTTATCATAATTTTTATAATCAAGAAGAGCAAATTATTGTTATTATTATTTAAGGCGAGTGAACACCTATGGTCATTGGCCCCCGGAGCCTTCTCAGTGCACTGCGGGCCTGAGCCGAACAGTGTTCTATCGTTACAGACAACACTGTCCATCACACAGTGAGCTGTTGAGGCCCGCCCCTAGGAAGAAAAAATCTTATGGTAGCATAGCTGGATTCGAACCCGGGTCTTTCGCGTGGGGGGAGTCCAGTATGCTAACCACTTAGCTGTTCCCTTCCCTAAGAGCAAATTAAATAGTATTCAAAGATATAATATGATTTTATCAGTTTTCATTTTTTATTTATTACTTCTATTTTTTATTTCAACGAAGTTTAATGAAGTATATAGAAAATTAATTTGTATTGTTTTTGTTTTTTTTAAATAGTAATCAGAAAAAATTATTTTAAAGATTAAATTATTAATATAGTAAAATGAAAGGGCGAGAAAAATTAAAAAAATATTTAACAAAGAATTTGCACAAAAAAAAAAATTGCTTTTGAAAAGGTATTGGGGAAATCTGTCATGTCAGGTAAAGATTGGCAGCTCTCTGTCTGATGAGGTCCTGGTTAAAGGTGGTCTGAGACGGAGAGACCTATTGTCGCCCATTCTATTCAGTCTAACTCTCGAAAAAGCGATTAAGAGCCAGCCGAACTAACAAGGGCGGAACAAAATATACAACAGGATGACACAACATATGGCGTATGTGGACGACGTTATTCTCAAAGCGCGCACCTTACCCTCCTTATCCGGCGCTCTCGAGGTGCTGGAAACACCAGAGGCATATACTGGCCTGACTATTAATGAAAACAATACTAAATATATGAAGACTTCAAGAACTCGAGAGAAGTAGGGAAAACAGAGGGCAGATTAATGGGCACAATTTCCGACGCTGGTAAAAATTTCAAATACCTAGGGGCTTTAGTAACGGAGGAGAATGATGTTAGAAGCAGGCAGTAAAAACCTTTTTGCTTTAAATAAAGTACTTAACTTCAGATCACTTTCTCGTGCAGTTAAGATCGTCGTTTATAAGACGATAGTTAGACTGGTCGTTGCGTATGGAAGGCCAGATCAAACTAAACGTTTTAATTCTAAAAGTTTTGATTAGATTATATTAATTAGAATGAGAGGCGGTGAATGTTTGACATCAGATTTATTTACATAATGGACAATTAAATATTCGTTTGCAATTAAATATTTGACAATTTGAATTGTAAGAAATTTAATTGTGGAATGTTCGTAACTAGATTTTTTTTTTTTTCTTTTTTTTTAATAAACACACACAAATTGCTACTGTAAATAAATTCTCGGCTCAGGTAATAAAACTTTTTATTACCACTTTTATTTATGGTGATTGTCATCTTGTCAAACTGGTGGACGAAACTTTTATGACTATCTATTGTCAATAATTAGGTGTATACCACCTGTTAGGGCCTCCCACATTGTTCAAATGTTTTATAAGTTCACCATGTCAAATTCAATCACATATCACCTGACATTACTTGGAAATTTCATTGATTTTTCTCGTAAGAATATACAGAAGGAATGAAACACTTTTTTTTAAATGCTATTTCCGTTTTTAATTTAAGTCAGATGCATTACTTTTTTTTTTATTGTAAGAGGAGTTTTCACCTGTAAACTAGCACCTGTTTTGAAGACCCTTTATAACAAAAAAAAATCTGGTGTGAAACACTCACACAACTTTCTCTTACTCCTGTTCTCAAAATTATAATTGACAAATTTTATAGTTTGTGTACCAAATTTAATGAAATTCGTCGAAAACTGAAAAAAAACTGTTCAGTAAAAGCGCACTTCCGGTTTACTAAATTTCTTAAAACTCGGAATTTTGGCCATCCACTTATTTCTAATTAATATTGTTTAGATGATAGAATTGTATAATCAACTGTGATAGCACTTTAGAGAAAAACCTAACCCCACCCCGCCCCCAAAAGTGCCCTTAAATGAATTTTCCCAGAGATCTGTTTTAAATAAAAGTTGTAGATCTCTGCATGTTTAGTTTATATACGTAGTTTCAAGAAAATCGTAGGAGCCATTTTTGAGAAAATTACGAAAAAGAGAATAAATTATTTAAAGTGGTAAAGTAAACGCACTTCCGGTTATCCGATTTTCTCAAACTCGGAATTTCAACAACATATTAATTTTCTAATTAACATTATTTAGATGACAGAATTGTCTAATAAACTGAAATAACACTTTAGATGGAAACCTAACCCCACCCCTCCCCCAAAAGTGCCCTTCAATGCATTTTCTCGGAGAAATGTTTCAAATAAAAGTTGTGTAGCTCTTTGGATGTGTGGTTGATGTTTGAAGTTTAAAGAAAATCGTCGGAGCCATTTTTGAGAAAATCGCAAAAAAGTAAAAATCTAGCTAGTAAAGTGGTACTTCCGGTTGAGGAATTTTGATAGAAAACGTACTGTCAGATCCCATGGAGATACCTAAACGGAATATCAAGTTTCAACTTTCTACGATTTTTCGTTTTTTAGCTATGCTGTTCACATACATACATAATACATACACACACACACACACAGACCATTTGCTAAAAACCACTTTTTTGGACTCAGGGGACCTCAAAAAGGATATTTCCGGTGAAAACTCAATATCGAAAATTCGACACGATTACAATACTTCCTCTTACTAGGAGCAAGAGAAAGTAAAAATTGTTTTTAAGAATGGTGTGTATGTGTGACTTCGTATAAATGAATGGGACAATCTCATAAAAGGACACATTCACTGAAAGCGCAAACTTATATTCCGTTTAGTAGTGGCGTCCACGTCTGATGGTACGCTGGCCAGAAGCCACCAGCTGCATGTGGGACTTTAATGAACAGTTTTTATTTTCAGTTTACTGCGATTTTAAAGCGATAATAATACCAAAGAATTATTTTGAACTTAGTAAATTTTCTATAGATACATTTTATATATACCTATCATTTTTTAGTTTCTCTTTCCTCTCTTAGTAAGAAGAGGGAAGCATAGCGGTTATGCCGGATTTTTGAAATTCACTTTTCACCGGAAATACATGTTTTCGGATGTCCTGAAAACAAAAACAAAAATAAACATGTGTGTGTTTGAACAGAATATCTAAAAAACGAAAGCTTAAACTTGATATTCCGTTTATAGGCATTACCACCACAACAAACACAATGAATATTTCGTGCAAAATCCATCAGAACCGGAAGTGCGACTTTATTTTACGAGAGATATATATATGTATGTATGTATAGAGAGAGAGACACAGACTGGCTGAGTGATGAGGTAGAAGGTTGCCGACTGGTCGTAAACTGTTGTAAAACTGTTTCTTTTTAGGGCTAGCCCGGCTGTATACATAATATAGAGTCTCCCACCTAGTCTGACCTAGGTAGCGAGTAACTACGTTGATTCTTCGTTCTTTGGATCCTATGAATCTTTAGTGATTCAGATCCATTATATTTCTATCACTTTTATTTGAAAAAAATCCTAAGTGCTTTCCCTCTAAAGTACCATTTCAATATAATATATGGTTTTAACATCTACATAATATTAATATACATTAGAAAAATAGCTAGAATCCCAAATTTGAAGTAAATCGGGTTTTTAGAAGTGCGATTTTAAGGAATAAGATTTTTGAATTTTTTGGGGGGGGAATTTTCCAGAAAGCGGTTATAATGATGACTTCTTTGAAAATTGATGTATGCTAACTGCCCAGATTTAAACATATCACTTTTATTTGAAACATTTTTCTAAAAAAAAGAAGTTAATTTTGCGCATTAAATTTCAAATGTTATTCAGTAGCTGGTTCAGTGTTTTTGGTACGCTCTATTGGGCCAGAATAGATAAATCACTTCTCTCTGCCTGTCAAGCTTTATTAGGTAGATAATTATCTTCCTCCTACTAAAAACCCTTTATTTATGTTAGGACAAATGTTTACAATATGAGTGTAAGAAATTTTTCATATATATGTATTAATTATACTAACACTTACCGTGTGAGTGTTTCACAGCATGATTTGTATTTTCACTTATATTCCTAGTAACTGGAAGGTATTTCGATCGTGTCAAATTTGAAAAATTACGTTTCGCCGGGATTACGTTTTGAGTTTTCCAAGTTACTAAAAAAATGTTTCTAGCGGATAATCTGTGTGTGAACAGAATATCTATCACAAAACCGCGTCATTTTACTAGAGGTAAGAGTAGGTAAAAAAGTCTCGAATGCAAGTGTTCCATAACATTGATGGTAAAAATCATTCGTTACAATCCGTATAATCTGTATTTTATAGCGTCTATAAAATATTTCTTCTATAAATTAAACAAAACTTTTGTTATAACACTAATTATAACCTGGTATCTGTTTATAGTAAGTAGTATTATATTAAATTTGTACAGTCTGGTCAAAGACTCTCAATAAGAAAATTTGTTGAGTCTTTTTGGTTTTCTAATATTTAATCAGTGGAGATGTATGTGTAATTGTTCAGAAGTAAATTCATAAAATTGTTATGCAATAAATCGTAATATTTTTGTCGGAGTTATTTGTAATTTACTAAATTATAATTGATTCCAAATTTTTTGTAAGCGAATAAAAATGAATGGTTTGCACATATAATAATTGGAAGTTAGTGTGGCCGCGTGTGCCCCCTAAAACCTGATACAATCCTAGTCAAGTGGGGAATAGAAAAAGATAAGTAGCTAAATGTTGGATAAAGAGTAGAGAAATAATAGTGTAGTAGTCGACCCCTTAGCCGTTCAGCGCAGAGAGTTTGTTTGGTAGTAGGTTGAACAGTGTTGTGGTAGGCCGGTTTTTATCCCCACTATATCTCCTGTCCCTCTCTCTCTCTCTTCAATGCTCATTTCTCTTCTCTTTATATTGCTATATAAGTGAGCAAGTACACATTCCCCACTCCTTACATCTGGTATATATCCCCACCACCACTACTACACTAATACTGGCACTCTCTCTAGCGGCTGCAAATCCCCCCACTATCAAGTACAGTTTATTGTTAATCTATCTCTCCTTCTCTTTTCTTCACTACCGATCCGACACGCAATGAAAATGAAATGAATTTATTATAATGTCGGAGGTCTATTATTATTATTTTTGTTATTGTTGCCATGATTATTGGCGGGTAGATTGTGGCGCGTAAAAAAAAGGAAAATACCCTTTTCTCATTTACATTTTTTTTTTTTTTTTTTTATAAATTTTTCATAATAATTTTCCATACTCTCTCTACTTATTATATTCTTACTAACACAACACGCATTAGTGTTTACGTGTGTGACGTCATAGCCGGCATACAGCTTGCTTCCCATGTGTCAGCAGTACTTGTGTTAAACAAACGCTTTAGCCGCGCGCGCCCGGTCATTGAAAAGTGTCTCTGCCTGCAACTATAGAAATTTTTTGTTTAATAGGATAGTGTGTTGTCAACGCATAATTTTCTTTGTCAGTGTTATTATTAATTTTTTTTTTTTTTTTGGTGAATATTTGTGCGTCGGATAATTAAGTGTTAATTAACGATATTTTTGTTTTGGTGTTAAAAGGTTGCGTTTATTTTCTTAGTGCTTCTTCCTATTTTATTCTTGGTGAATTTTTTTGAGTGCGGTTTTTAATTTGGATAATAAATTGCAAAAATACAGGTGAGACTAATCTTTTCTTTTTAAATTCAATTTTATTTTAAGAATCTCTGTGTGCGCTTAAATTTATTTATTGATTTATTAAAATAAATTTGACAAATAAATGATGAGGTTTTTTTACAATTATAATTATTAATAATAATGGAACTTGTTTTGTTGCTTACATTTTTATTTAGGAGTAATCAAAATTTATTATTTTTTATTTTTACAGTTTTTTCAGTGAATAATTTTTTTTTTCTTTTACGTAGGTTGGTAATGACCTTTATTATAGACTTTTTATCTACAGACTGTACTACTAAAAAAAAAAAAATTTCGCGCGCTTTTGCATGAACATTTATTGTGACATCATTGAACTTCGCCCCCCTCCCCCCACCAAATTTTATATATTGTTGTTCTACAGACATTCAGACTATTATAATCTAATTAATAAATTAAAAAAGTAAAAATATAAAGTGATAAAAAGAAAACATAAAATAAAGACATTGGTTTGTTTATTATTACAATCAGTTAGGCAATCCACCAAGAACAGTAGTGTACTCTAGTAAATCAATTTTACAACCTTCCGGTTTACAGTGCCCTAGTTCCTCATTCCACAATGTCTTTTCATATTAAATCCTCATTAACTTCCTCATATTTTTATAATTAATAATAATATACAATTTTATTAATAAAATCTGTAATTAATTAATAACTTTTTCTATCCAAGAACTTAGTAAAGTATTCAAAATTATATTTGATTCCCGTACATTATAAAAACATTAGCATTAGATCAGATATATGCTTTGCGTGCTTACTTTAAATAGAAAAAAGGGGTTCACGCCCTGCTCCGTTTTTTTTTTTTGTTGTTGTTTTATTTTTATGGCCCCTTCTCCTTTGAAATTTACCACAAATTATTATTACCACCTAAACTTTGACCGGTAACTGTAATAATAGCGTTTTCAAGATTTTTTTTAAATTTTTTTTTTGTATTGTTATTTAGCTAAAAAAACTGTAAATAATTTGCATACTTCTTCGGAGATCAACATGATTTAAATTTGTTTGTTAATTTTTTTAATTTTTAATATTTATTTATTTTTACAATTAAAAAAACACCTGTCCACCGGCCAATTGGTATTAATTTACGTAAGTGAAGAAGGGGTAGTTTTGTTGTGACGTCATTCTTATTGATTTATTATGTGCTGACGCTTCCACGTGACAAGACCTCCTTAACCTTGTTACATATTATTTGAAACT
>JAAEAF010009807.1:0-10947 GCA_011037195.1 Triatoma infestans
GTGCCGGGGCAACGCTTCCAGAGAGTTTCTACACTCCCTAACTAGGGAAGAAGTGATTCTGAATGCCCTAAGTGCCTTCAGTGCAGCCTGGCTGACCGAGAAGATGCATATCTCCTATTCCTAGAGTCCATACGCAGGTTCTCCTCAGCGCAGATCTTGATAGCATAGACTTCAGCCTGGAACACCGTGGAGTATCTACCAAGAGGCCTCTCGATGAGTACCTCCGGTTTAACTCCATATATCCCGGCTCCAGTACCGCAGGCCATTTTGGACCCATCCGTAAACCAGGATCCCCCAGTCCGGCCTCGTTTTTCCCACCTTTTAGCCCATTCCGATTTTGACGTGAAAATCACCTGGAAGGGGAGCTCAAAGTGGAATGTTGGACAGCACTCTTCCCCAGCCATCTTAAAGATAGGGCCAGGGTCCACTTTCTGAGTTATGTCCACATGCTTGGCCAGGGAGCTCCTCTGTTTCCACTGGCCATTGTTCATTAGTCTGTACGCACTGGCCCTCGCCTCCGCTTGTATCAAAAGATGCAACGGAGGTAACCCCAGCAGTACTTCCAATGCAGCCGTTGGGGCACTGCAAAATGCCCCCGAGATCAGCAGGCACGCCAGCCTTTGGACCCCTGATCGGGACAGGAGATACTCCGAAATTCCCTGCTTATTTACTTTTATAAATCTTTTAGCTTGGAGGCACCCCTGCGTGTCCCCCCCCAGCATTGAGGTGGGTTACATCCGGGTCTGGATTTTTGTTCTAGACCCAGTTTGTGGTTGTTTTTCTTTGGGGTAGCTATGTGTGTGCCCAGTGGGGGCATTGGAGAGCTAGGGTCTTGTCTCCCTACAGACGAATAGTAAAAATAAAATAAATTCCTTTAATAACTTTAATAATTTAAGTATTTTGTACACAAATATTTTACTAATTGTATGCCAAGAATATTTAGAGATAACTCTGTGTTGTGTTAATCTAATCGTGAGATTTGTGTGTCTAGGATTCTGTAGTTTTAAGTTAACACTTATTAAAGAAGGGCTTGAATAAATTGTTCTTTTATTTTGTATTGTAATAATTATAATTTTTTTGTTTTTCTATTAGACCTGAAGTTATTTTCCTTTTGTGGCTAAGGGATAATTTACTTAATAACTTATTTTTAAAACGGCGTTTCTTTCAATTAATTATTCATTATTTCTCGGCCAGTATTCTTCTCCCTTGTCACTTAACTACATCCACCCACTCTCAGCGTTAAACGTCTTTATTTAATAAATCTATATAGAGAATGCTTAACAAAAGCGACCAATGAATGGTTTCTAAACCAGAAAAATAATATTTTAGAAACTTTTAAATAGTTTTCTATAAATGCAAGAATCATTAAATCCTCAATAACTTGAAAAATAATGATTCTAAAAAATGAGTTGATTTCTGGAAATGCGGTAATCATTACATCCCCATTATCGAAAAAAAAAAAGGTTCTAGAAATTGAGAAGGTTTCTGTAGAAGCAGGAATAATTATCCTTTTAGACGTTTTTGACTCTCTCTCTCTCACACACGCACACACACACATACACATATTTGGCGGAATGAAATCTTTATTTCTCAATAGTATTATTTTATTCTCTATTTAAACATCTTTATTTTGAATTAAAATTATGTTATTATTTCAAAATATTTATTGTTAGCGTACTTTATTTCATGCGAGTAGAAATTCGTTTATTCAAGTACACTGTTGGGGGTTATTAACTTCTGTCTTCAGTATGCAGGACAACACAGGAACTGCTTTTATTTGTATTGATTTCGAATTTCCCAGAGTTTAGCCTGGGTGGTAGGTAATCTCTGAGTTTTGGTGTTGTTATTGCAGATCGTCTGATACTTGTTGTGCGTCACACTGCATATGATAACATTACTATGTTATCCGTAAATGATGCAATCAGTGTTTTAATGTGTAGCCTGTTAAGTTTGAACCATATTTAAACAATTTGAAATAATTAGTTATTCTATAGAGTTATTTGAAGTAATTTATTTAATAATTATTTCAAATATTCAAATGAATTATTTATTATTTCATAATTTAGGTTAAAAACTGAATTATTATTATTATTATTATTTTAAACATATTCGTATGGTTCAAATAAAATATTCTCAGATTATTCCAAACAAAAAAATAATTTATTTCTACAATCGTTGAATAATTTCTTTATTATTATATTAAATTTAGTGAAAAAAGTTCAACTTTCATACACAAATGAGTAACACACTACTTTTTCTCACTAGTGTGTGAATGTAACTTTCACACATTATTTTGCCCAGTGCTGCTATATAGGCATAATTAAATAAGTTTTTATTTTTGCATTAATAACTTAAAAAAAAAAAAAAAAAAAATGTTCAATATAATTAATTAAAATTTATATAGTTAGCACTTTTTTGCAATATCTTTTTAAATGTTAAATTTTTATATAACATATGTTTTAATTATGAAATGTTTGATATATCTTAACTATATAATCTTACTAAAAAGAATGTTTTATTCATTACTCTTAATTATTATACCGTTTTACATTCTCTTACTGCTAATTAAGAGGAAGTATTGTAATCGTATTAAATTTTCAAAATGGGGTTTTCACCGGAAATATCCGTTTTGAGGTTCCCTGAGTCCAAAAAAAAATGGTTTTTAGAAAATGGTGCGTATATATATGTATGCATGAGAAAACGAAGAAATCGTAGAAAGTTCAAACAACCGTTGTACAACCGGAAGTACTGCTTTACTGAATTTTTTTTTTTTTTTTTTTTACTTTTTTGCGATTTTCTCAAAAAATGGCTCTGACGATTTTCTTGAAATTTTATATATCAATTACACATACAAAAAGAGCTGCAACGTTTGTTTAAAACATTTCTTTGGGAAAATTCATTTAAGGGTACTTTTTTGGGGAGAGGTGAGGTTAATGGTTACCTCTAAAGTGCTATTTCAGTTGATTACAAAATTCTATTATCTAAATAATATTAATGAATTCAGTATGTTGTTGAAATTCCGAGAGTGAAAAAAATGGGATGACCGGAAGTGCGTTTTTTAATTGGAAACTATTTTTCAGTTTTCTGCTATTTTCTCTAAATCAACTTCAACTATTTTCTTTAAACATGGAATGTGAACTACATACATAAAAAATTACAACTTTTATTTGTAACATTTTCTTTTGATAAAGTCATTTAAGAGGATTTTTGGGAGAGGGATGGAGTTATGTTTTTCCCTAAAGTGCTAAAGCATTGTTGATTATACAATTCTATTATAAAAAAAAAAAAAATTAATTAGAAATAAGTAGGTGGCCGAAAATTCCGAGTTTCAAGAAAAGTTAGAAAACCGGAATGAACAGTTTTTTTTTCAGTTTTCGACGAATTTCGACGAACTCCGACAAATTTCATTAAATTTGGTATTATAATTAACTATAGAATTTGTTAATCACAATTTTGAAAACTGGTGTAAGAGAATGTTGTATGAGTGTATCACACCGTAGAATTTTTAAACTTCAAATATTCTGTAACCTAGGGACCTCCGAAGTTAACCCCCTTCATGTATTTAAACTATGTATTTATTTTGTAAATAAAAATTATTGATACAAAGTTAAAAATTTATAGTCCATTATGTAGCCACAATAATGTCCTTTAATTAATTTGACGTTTCGACCATTTTAATGGCTATTTTCAAAACAATGCTTTCACCATCATTGTTAATTTTTATAATACCATAATTTAGTTTTAATGGAGTTTGGATGAGGAGAGAAATTGGGGCTGATTAATTAGACAAGATATGAAGACACTGTTATAATATAGCTATAAGTTTACACAAACTGCACTGGACTAGTAAATGATTTTATAGAATAAAAGGTGGGCGTAGAGATATGATACGATGCGATGTATATGGATAAATCTGATGGATAGATGTCTATGATGTATATTCTCACTGGCTTATATACAGGTTCTTCCACTCTAGCCTGCTTAAGTCAGAGAGTACCAGAGAGGGCCTGCTTTCTCACTCTTAATTCTCTCGTCTTCTGCTCTCTCTTGCTGATGTAATTCTCTCTTGCTATTACATTAGTCCTTTTTGTTAAAGTTTAGAGTCAATTTTTATTAATTTTTTTTTTTTTTTTTTTTTTTTTTTTTTTTTTTTTTTTTTTGAGAAAGGTGTGGTTTTATGATTCTTTCAACTGGTTTTATTATGTGAGATTAAAAATTTCCCCATATACTTCGTCACCAACCTGAATACACAGACCCGTGAAAAATACAATAAAGAAGCGGTGGTGGTGCTGTTTTACGCCCAGTAATTATTTTCCATTAAAAGTATATAAGCTCGATAATAAATAAATTAGCTTGTTAAAAAAAAAAAAAAAAAAAAAAACAAAAAAAAAAACAAACTTTAATGTTGAAGTTGTTCATTAAGTTTTACAACCACCAAATGAAAATTAACAAAAAAATAAAAAAAAAAACAACAAAAAATTAGACAAAATTTAAAACAGTTTAAATGGGACAAAAAATAAGTTTAGAGTCATATTTTATTTATCTATAAAAGGTTCATCTGTATTCGGCTGTACCACACAATAAAAAAAAGTACATCTGTAAAAAAAAAAAAATAAAAAAAAATAAAAACATACAAGTGGTTTAGAGTTAAAAAAAATAAAATACAGAATAAAAAATAAATACAAAAAATAGCAATTAAGGGTTTTACATAATGAAAGCTTTGTAGAACAATCTCTGAGTATACTATGAGTTACTTTTTTTTTTTCCACAACAAAGTGTTTGACTGTTGGTGAGTTGTACGAGTGTGTGCGCTGTATATAGAGACTTCCTCTCCCATCCACGCTATTACTAATACATGAACACATAAACCAGAACCTTTCCACATTGTTAACACTATTAAAACACTTTAGCGATCTCATTTTCCGTATGTATTATCACTAAGCACTTATTTGTCGTTTTGGCTTTTTTTGTTGTCGTGAAATTAAAAATAAAATATAAAAAAAAAAAAATTAAAAAAAAAATCAACTCACTTATACTTTATTGCATTTTCATGTGTTACGTAATGGTTTACAGAATGCTCTCTTTAACTGTAGATCACATTTTTATTGTATAATTTAAAAGTCATTTAGTGAATAACGGACGTGATAACTCTATTCAGTTTATGAATTTATTAATTAACAAAATTAGTTTTTGTACAAATTTTAATATTAAAAAAAAAAAAAAAAAAAAATGGTATGATATTTTTCAGAGAATTAGTCCGAGTCCTAATCGATAAATTTTTTTACATGAAACTTCTGGGAAAGCTTGTAGGGTGAAAAATCCAGTGTAAACTTTGGGAACTATAGTTTTTTTTTAAAACCACAAACTAGTTCAAATATCTGGGCGCGCTCGTGATTGAAAAATATAAAATTATAGAAGAGGTGAAAACATGATTGGACGGCGGCAGACAATTACAAGGTACTACGCTCTCCAGAAGCCTCTGATGTTTATATACTTAACAAGCAGAGCTAAGGTTCTTATATATAAAACAATCCTACTTCCTTCCTGTAGTTACGTGTGGTTGTGAAAATTGTATACTTACGAGAGCTTATGAAAAAGTTAATATAAGGTAAGAAAAGAATTCTGGAGTTAGATAGATTTAGATCTGTCTACTCCTGAAAAAAAGGAGGTAGACAGGTATAAGGAGAAACGTAGAGTTTCGGCAATTGTTCGGGGTACCAGATCTGGTGTCCTTTTTTTTTTGTTAAGGCAGAACCAGATAAGGTGGCTCGAGACACATCGAAAGAATGCCTGGAAGTAGGTTTCCAAACCTACAAACTTTTTAGAAGATTGGAAGGTGTTGAAGAGGTGTTAAGAAAAATGGATGTCAGAAGATTGTGGAGATATGCCCGGTATATAATTGAATGGTAAAAGATAATGGATGGGGCCCTGGTCCTTGTAGGACCGTAGCACCAAGGGGTAGGTAGGTAGGTAGGAATCAACTTCTCTAGAAAATTGGTATTTCTTACTAAATCTTTACTTGCTTTTGAAATTGTACTGAAAAGCCAGATTAAACATAACCTTATAATAATTTGTTATTCGTCATGGTGGAGGGACTAGACCTTACGCAAAACCTCTCTGAAATCATTTAGCTACCCTAGAGCAAATAAAAACGAGCCGATTTATAGAATAAGAAATCTGGTTAGAAATACTCATACGATTTTTTGAATGAATAAAATCATTTTATGTTTACATATACACAAAGAATCACGAACAATCAGAATGTGAATAATTGTGTAATGATACCGCAAAGATAATGCAACCACAGCAGAGAGAAGAGAGGCCCTCTTTGATTAACAGAGACTACTCTCTGATTTAGGCAGGCTAGAGTGGAGAACCTGTGTATATAAGCCAGTGGGAATCTATCTAAAGGATCGATCAGATACAACTATACATCGCATCGTGTCATACCTTTACTCACACCATTCATTCTATCATTTTCATTATAAAGTCCAGTGCAGTTAGTGTAAAGTTAGCAGTGCAGTTAGTGTAAACTTAGCTACATTATATTAGTGTCTTCATATCTCGTTCATTTAATCAAACCTAATTTCTCTCCTCAACAACTCCATTATAATTGTGAAGCAGACAGGCCAATAGCAAGCTCAGGACCAGTGAATGAGATTGAGGTGCCTAATTCGACCATCCTCCTCATTCCTCGAAATTCCTATTTGACTTACAATAGACCAAATGAAAACAAAAAAAGCCCATTTATCAATCCATTGTCGCAGATAAATGCCCCAGGATTGAGGCAACTTTCGGTGGTGGTACCCGATCCACAAGAATCGTTTTTGAGCAAATTGCAAACGGTGTTTCATCCTTCTTGCCATACTTTATACAAAGTGAATCATCCATAAGACCTATAATGTGTGAGTGTTTCCTAAGGAGGCAATGTCTTGTAACCGTGGGAATGATACTCCTTACCTCATTCTTCTCTCAACTAAGGAGGATACAATGTACGGGAGCTTACTGGGCCTTTCAGGAATAAGTGCATCTGCTCTATAACACTCCTCCAGTAGAGAGTATGCTTCCTGTGAGCCAATTCTAAGTGGCCTCAAATGCAGTTCTGTACGAAATGCTACAGAAAGATTTAGGACCAATAAGTTATACTTTATTATTCACTCCTCAATAATTGTTTTTTTTGTTTAGTTAATTTATTTTATTATTTTTGTTTATTATGTTCGTCAAATTTAATAATTTTTCTTTTTCTATTTCACATTTTCTTAAATTTTATTTTTGTTTTTTCATCAGCCAGACAAAGCTTTTCTTTTATAATGGTATTTATTCTTAGGGGGCTTCTATGCCACAGAATAAGTTATTTTTTTCATATCAAATTTATATGAAATGATAGTAATAATAATTTTTTTGCAATAATTGATTAGTATATTTTACTTTCTCTTACTCCTAGTAAGAGGAAGTATCGTAATCGTGTCAAATTTTCGATATCGAGTTTTCACCGGAAATATCCGTTTTTAAGGTCCCCTGAGTCTAAAATGTGGTTTTCAGCAAATGGTGTGTGTGTGTGTGTGTGCGCGCGCGTGCGTGCGTGCATGAACAGCATAGCTCAAAAACGAAAAATCGTAGAAAGTTGAAAGTTGATATTACGTTTAGGTATCACCATGGGATCTGACAGTGCGTTATCTGTCAAAATTCTTTCAACCGGAGTACCACATAATTCGTTGTTTTTTTTTTACATTTTTGCGATTTTCTCAAAAATGGCTCCGAAGATTTTGTGTACAGTTGCCAAATCAACTACACATACAAAGTGCTACAACTTTTATTTGAAAAATTTCTCCAGAAAAATTCATTTAAGGGTACTTCTGGGGGGAGGAGGGGTTAGGTTTTCATCATAACTGCTATTTCAGTTTAATAGACAATCATTCTGTCATCTAGGTAATGTTAATAAGAATTAAATATGTTGTTGAAATTCCGTATTTGAAAAAATCGGATAACCGGAAGTGCGTTTACTTTAGCACTTTACTAAATGATTTTTTCACTTTTTCGCAATTTTCTTAAAAGTAGCTCAGACGATTTTCTTGAAACTTCCTATATAAACTAAACATACAAAGATCTACAATTTTTATTTAATACATTTCTCTGGGAAAATTCATTTAAGGGTACTTTCGGTGGAAGGGTGAGGTTAGGTTTTTCTCTAAAGTGCTATCGTAGTTGATTGTACAATTCTATCATCCAAAGAAAATTATTTAGAAATAAATAGATGGCCAAAATTCCGAGTTTGAAGGAAATCAGTAAACCGGAAGTGCGCTTTTACTGAACAGGTTTTTTTTTCAATTTTCGACAAATTTCATTAAATTTGGTACACAAACTATAAAATTTGTCAATTATGATTTTGAGAACTGGAGTAAGAGAAAGTTGTATGAGTGTTTCACACCAGATTTTTTTTTTAAAAATAAAATTGTATTAATTTTAATCGGTGGGTGTTTCATGTCAGTTTTTTTCTTCTATTTTTCAAAACCCCATCCATACTTGGTACATTTAAAATCTAATAAATTATATATACAATACAATAATATTTGGACATTAAATTTGCAAACAATATAACAAAAAAAAAAAATGCAGATAATGAGTTAAAATCGTTTTTTCTTACACAGTTATTTCATAAAAAAGAAAGAAAATAGATCTTAGGGAGGGGTATAAAGTAGGGGGGTGAGAGGGGAGGAAAAGAGCCAGTAGTTTTCTAGAATAAACTGTTATATAGTGACCCAGTGGGGCACTTAAGTGTTATATCATTCTCATTATCTCTTAATGCCGTCCTTGAATACTTACCATACACTCTTCCAGATGCTTCACTAAAAGTACTAGGAAAAGTTTTTTATATTAAACGAAGAAAAGAAAAAACACAATTTGTAAAAAATAAATAAGAAACGACAAAAGAATTGAATTTGTCTCTAACACTGATTTTTTGTTTTTTTTTTAATTTTTGTAATAACTTTCCAATCCATGCTGGTGTTCCCAAAGGCAGTGTCCTTGCTCCTCTCCTACGTATATATTTTCTATACTGCAGATATTCCTTCCCACCCAGAAACAATCCTCCATTCCTACGCTGATCACACATGTGTTATTGCTCCAAATCCCGACCCTGTTTCCGCATGCCCGTGCACTACAATCTCATATCAACCATTTACAAGACTGGCTTATCAGGTGGAGAATAAAGGTCAATCCTAATAAAGCAAATGTATATCCTTCACTCTCCGTCGCGCTACTTTCCCGCCTATCCTCCTTCATGGGACCATAATACCGACATTCGGCAAAGTCCGATATATAGGACTTTATCTAGACAAAAGACTCACTTGGAATCCGCATACATGATTAAAAAGACTTGAACTAAACAGACGTTACAAACTTCTCTCGAGACTATTTGACCGACGCTCTAAACTTTCCCTTGAAAACAAAAGTCTTATCTACAACACTATTATGAAGCCCCTCTGGACATACGGAATGCGAGGTCTCGGGTTCGGACCAAGCATTCCAACTCCTATCGCATTCAAGCTTTCCAATCCAAAACCCTCAGTAGAATTACCAATGCCCCGTCCTATGTTTCCAACCTAACCCTTCACACTGTCCTCAAAATCCCATTTGTCCATCAGTTAATAAAAGCACGCTACAAAAAAATTCCATGACCTCACATCCAACCATTCTAACCCTTTAGTCCAAAAACTTTCTTCTCTTTCTATCCCACACAATCATTCCAGGAGAATGAAACGCCACTGGCCGTGCGACCATCTAACTTCTTGTTAGCATATTTAAGTAATAATTAGGGAGTACCTCCACTAGGAGGATCTCCTAGCAAGACCTTCACGCCCTTTTATGTGACTACCATCATATTCACTTATTATGCTGCCTGTATAGTTGTGAATTTCTTAGTAAAATAAAAAAAAAAAAAAAATTTTTGTAAAAATCTGTATCTACATTACTGCTGCGATCTTGTCAAAAATTTTGATTGGAAATTGAGTTTTTACCGGAAATACATGTTTCCGGGTATGGAAAAAATGTGAATGAACAAAATATCTCACAAAACGAAAAATCGTTGAAAGCTATATTACTTAATATTCCGTTTAGGTACTATCGCCCGTACTTGACATTCTTCCCTTTTCCTCCTGGTGCTTCGGGTTTGCCGGTCCTCTGTTGCAAGCAACGGGATCGTTTAACAAGAAGGGGATGCCACAACCATGGAAGGACTTTTAGTGCAATGCCCGACCATAGCAGAAGTGCCGAAGCACTCCCCCGCTTGACCCATTTAAGGCTAGGTTGAGATAAACTCAACCAGCGCGCAGAGTGATCCCACAGCGTGGTCACACTCCACTACCAGAAGCTAGAGAAGGCACTCTTTAGCAGGCTTCCAGCAGCGGGCTGGCTCGGGGGTTAATTTTATATTGTGCGTCTCCTCCCGCTCAACTCATGATCTCGGTCATTGGAGTTATTGGTTAAACAACGGCCACTACGAATCCTACCTCAACTGCAAGCAATTGGCTCGGACAGTACCTTGCGCCCGGAGTTCAGTATTTCAACTCTAACGAGCTAGCGTGACTGATCGCATGCCCGATGGATGTAATGTCCATCTACTGATTCCTGTACATTGCCTCAAGCACAGGGGTTTCAGGTAACCCAGGTAACTTGCAGGCAACCTTGCAAGGGCAAAGGATCAGGATGGGTTGGGGGATGGAATTCCCAACCTGGAGAGCCAGAGGCTGATTGCACCCCGCAGGGTGGGTGATGGCTTCGCCACAAGCCTACCCCAAAATGTCTCTAGTTGTTGAAGTAAGAATGACACAACTAGATTTTACTTTCCACACAATGACTTATACATATCTTATTAGAAGATACGACTTGTCCAGTGCAGGGTCTCCCTTTTAGTCGCCTCCTACGACAGGCAGGGCATACCGTAGGCCT